>MU196150.1:0-12227 GCA_016904865.1 Pissodes strobi
TTGTAACAGTCTGATTTTGCCACTATAAAAGATTTAAAATTTTATTTTATATGTTGCATTTAGCAACAAATGATTCTATATTTTGTGACAAGAATTATTGAGTATTAACATCTTTGGTTAATTAATTTTAAATTCATTTATTCGATTTGTTGTCAATAGGCTTAATTAATGTTGCAGAATTTTTATATTAATGTAAATTAATTTTATTCTACATACGGTTAATAATATATATGTACTAGCTGTTATAACACTGTTGTCTCCTTAAGTAGCTATTTTGATCATCCCTTTCTCTTATGTTGTCCTCAGGCACTTTCTGACTATATTTATTTTAGTTGATAATAGGGGTTCGCGAGACTATGGTCTCGGTCTCGGTCGGTCTGGGAATTAGAATCGAGACCGAGACTTACCGATCGAGACCGAGACCAAGACCGAGACAAAGGTAACGAGATCGGTCTCGATCTCGAAAAATATTTTTATTTGTTAAATTTTCAAAACTTATTTTTCTGAAAAAAACAAATTTTTATGTATGATATTGGCAATTTATGCCAACGGGGTCCAATCAACCAAAAAATTTAAATATCGTACTAATCCGTGTATAACGCTTGTTTATTTTAAATTGGACTGTTTCTTTTTAAGATTCTAGAAGAAATGTTATACTGTTATGTACATAATATGCCAAAAACGGGTGTAAATTGAATGCTATAGTTTATCAAATTTTGAAAATCTGTCATAACTTTTTTCTGGAACAAGTGTTTCTACTATTTTATAATAATATGAAGTTTTATAACGTCAAAAGGAATTTTTGGGGAATATCAAAAATTATAACCTTCATTTTACACCCGTTTTTGGCAGTCAGTATACTTTAAAATCCGTTTTTATCAAAAACGCTGCGTCCTAGCGAAACAAACTAAAAGGCACTTTTTTGCGAAAAACAAATTCAAATTTTCAAAATTTGAAGAAAAAATATATAAAAAGTTAGCCTAAAAAAAAGTTAATTTTTAAATTCACCTCCTAAAATGTTCACACCTGACTAAAATTTTTTATTTTTAATTCCATTTTTAAATTCAGAATATTAAAGTTAGTAGAATCCCAAAATTTTAAAACTGTATTTTACACCGTTTCGGAAATAATTAAAGAAAACCAAATTCAGGGGTCCATTTTTAAGAGGCTCTAGCTCCCTCAATATATATTTATAAGAAAAATTTTAGATATTTTTGACCGATAAATACATGGTTGATGTTTCATCCACTAATTTCGCGGCACCCTGTATACCGTTAAATTTTAAGAGTTTTCAAAATAAATTTTTCCATATAATACAGAATGTTTGAAAATTACATCACTTTGTATAGCTACGCTACAACTTATATAGTAAAAAATAAGAAGAAAAAGCGTTGACTTTGACAACTAAAGCGCGGAATATATGCAACAAGTTTTTGAAAAAATATGCGCATATATATGCATCTTTTTCATGAAAATATGCATAAATATTGACTTTTATTACAAAATATGCAATCCAATATGTAATAAAATTGAATGATGTAATAGAACAAAATAGGGTGAAAAAAAAAGTACTATGTTCAAAAAATGGTTTTTATTTGGAAGAATACACATACTAAGTAAGAAAAACATAGTCAGATACAATTATTTACTATTTTAAGATGGTACAAAATTAGTTTTTAACTTAATCATAGATAAAATATATACAAGGCACAAAAAATATTACAATATTATAAAATTTCTCGTTTGGAAATACTATAAAAGGCATTTCGTCAGAAGACTTATTTTCGTAGATATTTTTGACTATTTTTAAAAATTTAACCCTTCATTCTTCGTTAAAGTCACATCCGCTTTGCGCCTTATTTGATCTCCAACTTTACCCGGAACGTTGCCACACTTAGCCAAAAAAGTTTCAATGGTACTAATGGACTCTCTTAAACTTAAATGTCCACTCTCTAACGATGTGATCATATCTGGTATAAAACCAAAATTAACTTTAATAAAAACTAAATCTCTAGCTCTTTGCACTTTGTAACAAGTCCTGACTTTGAACTACACTCTGAGCGTCGTCCTCCAAGTCCAAAATTAAGTCTTTAACGGCATCAAAATGTTCAGCGTAGAATATAGCCGCTTTAATCCACGATCCCCATCTGGTAATTACAGGTTCTGGAGGTAAACTAACTCCAGGCAGTCTCTCCCTATACATCTGTACTCTTAGAGGGGCTTTGATGAATACTTTTTTAACACTTGAAATTAGCTTATTTACTAACGGAAATTCTGTTCTGATGGTTTCTGCTACTCGGTTTAGCCCGTGCAGAAGACATGTAACATGCACCATATTGGGGTAAATACTTTAAGGTTCTGTCCTACTTTTACTATATAGGATGCGGCATCAGATAGAAGCACCAAGAACTTTTCTTCTGGCACTGGGTTTGGAAGAAAGAAGCTTGATAGAGACTGCTGTATGAATCTGGATACCGTCACATTATTGGTTTTGTCCAACTGCTTCGAAGCTATTAGGTATGCGTTTGTAGAATTATTTTCTTGAAGTGCTCCAATCATCAGATGTGCGATATATCTGCCACAAGCATCGGTACTTTCATCCACCACGATGTAGAAGTTTTTCTCGCCAATTGAAGATTTTATTTCCTGAAGAACTGTCTCGTAGACCGAATGAACATTTTTCTTTCTGAGGGTCGACTCATCAGGAATGGTTTGGTTGCAATGCCTTTATAGAAAACTTCTAAATTGGGGATGCTGAAGTTTTCTTAGTGGTATGTTGTAGTGGCGCACATTTCATTTTTGTAACCTTCGCGATATGCAGCGCTGTTTTTAAATGCTAATCCACTTGAAACTTTTTCTCACAAACAATTATTTTTGAGCAGGCTTTGCAAAAAACTTTTTCGCCACGAAATTCTAACTCGGAAATACCCTTAATCCACGTCGCAGTTTTTACTATTTTCACCATTTTTAAAACCAATCAAAACTCGCTATTTATCTGCTAACACACCAAAGCCTTTCGACAAACTGAAAATACTAACCTGAGTCTAGTTATGCCTAAAGTCTATTCAGAGATATACCGTTGACCGCAATTTGCATTTTAAGACACTTTACAATACCTTTTAAACTTTGCCTACCTTTGTAACCGTCTAAATTGCTCATAAATTGATCATAAAAACCTCATTAAAAGGGTATGGGATTGTCTATTTTATATTTCGCCTAACAATTGTAGGTACAAGTAAGTAAGTACCTGTTATTGCAGTTCTAGGTGACTCAACTTTTTGCATTGTGTTTAATACTACTC
This sequence comes from Pissodes strobi, assembly GCA_016904865.1. Lineage (NCBI taxonomy): Eukaryota > Metazoa > Arthropoda > Insecta > Coleoptera > Curculionidae > Pissodes > Pissodes strobi. The sequence goes on from MU196150.1 coordinate 3,302, forward strand.
TTCTAGGGGATCTGAGATTGAGTTCCTAATTAGTGCTTGACACTACCAAGTTATTGGGATATTCGTACTGCACTAGGTAAGATTTTTCTGGAATTTATTTTTTTTATTTGCGTGAGAAGCACATTCTCTCCATGACGCTAAAGGTTATTTTCCATTAATCCTAGAGGCTTTCCGAGCCCATCTTCCAAAACCGAGGCAGTTGACCCTCCAACTCGAGAGAGGTAATTATTGCTAAAGTTTTTTTGTCTAATTTAATGATTTAATTGCTTTTATCTGTGTAATTTTTTTTACATCGACCACCATTTGGATTGCATTCTATAGGATATTTTACCTTTATCCTTTTATCATATCTGAACTTTTTTTAATGTGACTTTAGTTTTGATCATATGGGGAAGTTTATATTATTTAGGGGTGGTGGTCGGGATAAACAAGTGCTTTTATTATTGTTTAATACCATAAAGACGGGTGTGGTATCTTAATTAACCACTTTTAATGGACAGTATAACATAGGGTGGTGAGATAAATTGAAACATGTATTCGGTATTGATATAATTTAATAATGCAGGTGTAAATTGCATTTACATGTGATAGATATAAATGAACAGTGTTTTCTATGTTAAATAGAAATTATATATACAGTTCTTAGAATAGTTGCAAGCATTCGTCTTCGTCCATTCAAGCATAAAACTAATATTACAAAAGGTTTCTTAAAATTAGAAATGTCTACTGAAGAGTCTTGATTGTTTGATTTAAAAATGAGTTCTTATCTTTCTTATTTTAATACTTCGTTCTCCAACTTAGCAACTTTCACACAGCATACCTTTTCACTTTGACTGCTTTACCTGCCTTGCTTTACAGGAATTCGACCAGGAATGTCAGTCAGCTTTCCGCCATTTTATGTTCCAATTTCCAAAGGGGATGCTATCGTTTCTGACTTCGAAGAATTGCTTTAAAAAGCTCATAAGGAGGTCTTTGTCTCACCTTGGACAAATATAACTGAGGTGCACGAAATATTCTCTAATATTTGTGCATACAAGAGAAATTGCCCCAAAAAGGAATTTGACCTTTTGGCGCGAAGAGGAACTTGCTAGAGCTCGGTGAGGATACCGATCTAGCGACGTGGAGTGTTTGCAGAGCACTGACTTGACTTTCCTTCTTCGAGCGAGTCGCCTGCTGGCGCCACGATCAAATAAAAAGTGGGGATTGGCACTATGCCGAATTCGTTTGAGATTAAAAGGGTAGAAACGGTTTTCTTTCTTTATTTGACAGACTGATTGTTCACAATGCTGACGGAGACAAATACATTAACTTGAAAACGATTACAAACGTTTTCCTTTACTAGTGAAAGTTAGCTCTATTGTAATCTCTTATACTGACAGTACTTGGTTTACAGGTTCGAACTAAGGGATCGTCCGTCTAGGGTTGGACTAAGGAGTTTTGAAGAACTGGCATATGCTGATTTAGATGTACAAATTGGATTGTACCCGGGGTGAAATAAATCTATTTTGTGTTTAATTACGGCTCATTCATTCTACATACATACAGGGTGTTATCACCAAACTATACGGTGAAAAGCGATAGTTTCTACACGTGTTGGGGTGTTTCCCCAACAGGTGGTTCATACCTATTTATTTTCATATTCAAGTTATTTGCACCTTTTGTATTTCTTTTATTTGCTGATGGTCACTGAAAATCCATTGATAATTTTTGGGGATTTGTTTTCTTAGGAATATATACATGGAGGGCTATAATTTCTTCATTGAAGTAAGGGTCTTGGTTTAATTAGTATTGGGTTATTACAGGGTTTTACCACCGAGCTATCGAGTGCCATTACAAGTTTTATTACCGGACTATCCTACTGCAAGTTTTATTACCGGGCTATCGAGTCCCACTGCAAGTTTTAGTACCGGATCCCACTGCAAGGTTTACGACCGGGGCCAGAAGCCATTACAAGGTTTCACGACTGGGTTCCACTACCTTGGGCTCACGTTCACCTTTTTGCTGAGCTTTCCGCCTTTTTAGCTGCCGACCTTCAACCGGATCTAACGGGGTATCGTTGAGATTAATTTTATTAATTCATTTATTTTTTTGCCGATTGATATAATCGTTTTTAATATTTAAATATAAATTTAGCATTGTCGGCCAAGCTTTAAGATAGATTAACTTCATTTTCGATTGATATAATTATTGTGACCTTTTATTAGTTGATATTATTATTGCTACATTTATAATTGGTGCAGCTACTAGTTCACGCATTCATATATGTAATAATCTTAGGTAAACCAAAGTGATCACTTCGGATAGTAGTGCTAGAATTTGTTTAGGTGTAAGGCATACAGTACCGAGTTAACAACAGAATTGGTCTCAGTACAATCGTCATATTTCACCATCATTATTTATTACCTAATAGTTTTTTTGTGGTTATTCCTTTGCATTTAAATTTCACTGTAAAATTGTTGCTGTTTAAAAATTTTTTTTTCAAAAAAAAAAACCTAGAAGCCAATAGATTGATCCCTAAGTTAAGATTGTGTTTTCATGTTAAGTTAAGACTGTGTTTTCTTGTTTCATAAACGTGCCTAACAACCCCGTACAACACCAGCGGACCAGCGGCAGCGGGGCTTTTCCAGTTTAACTGGTAGAACTGGGCGCTCACGAACCACTCCTGGAGCCGGGCATTGCAAGCACGACTCTCCGGTGTTCGGTTTGTTTTAATTAAAATCTTTACCTTTTAACTTTAATAAGAATATCGTGTTGCAATGTGCATAAAGCAGTTAAACTGAAAAATTACCTAAGATATATCCAGCTATCACAATTATTAAGAAAACGAGCAGTATAAAGGGAAACACTGCCGATGTGTTTCTTTTTATCCGGTAAAAAAATTAGATATTTTACAGTACCTACCGTCTTAAAGCAAAATAGAAATCTGTAGTTTGTATTCTAATGTTTTCGTTATTTTACTTACTCTAACAATTAGCCGATTTTAAAAGGTTTTATTTTTATATATATAGAAGTCATAATCTGATGTGAACACTGAGTCTAACTTATCTGTATTCGGACAAGACAAGGTATGAAAATATAGTGATTTTAAGAGTGGTGTATGATTTACTTTCACATCACTTGGGACTCTGTCTCCAAACTATAATTTCACAATAAAATTATTACTCACTAGCGACATACATATTTAACGATCTGTACAGATTCTCGATCGCTCTATAGCAATAATGCCTAAAATATATTATAAACAGAAAAGGTATTTTCCAATATTGCATTTGTCAGGATAAAGTTGCTGTTACTTGTGGTAAGATATTTTATAAAATCCCCCCTATTTCAAAAACAAATTGTGGTGGCTCCGTTTTTTTGCTCGTAAGATTTAAAGCATCCTTTTAATGAGCCTTAATCCAATAAAGCCCTCTCATGTTTATTATAGTACCAAACTCCATTAAATCATTGTATATAAATCCTCTTTGCGAATTTGGATTAACAATGTAAACACAACTAACATATAATTGGAAAAATGGCGAATAGAGAGGAAAATACCTACCGCCTGTGAATCTGCAACTGAATACACAGCGACTGTTTTTATACCCATTCGCTTTGCTGTCCGGATAATTCTGCAGGCGATTTCGCCCCGGTTCGCTATTAACACTTTTTTGAAAGTGGCTTCATTTGGGTCAACCGCACCTATCGTGCATATGTTCCTTTTGTTGGATTGGTTTAAGCGGTGGAAATGGCTCTGAAAAATTATAATACTTCTTTGCTTTGTTGTCTATTACCTTATGAGTGAGATATGCCCTTTTCAAGAGATATTAGGTGTATTCTGCTCAAGATAGCATTCTGAACTATATAAAAAGTGTCATACTTGTGAATATTTTTAGCTTTTCAACCGTATTTCACAAATGTAAAATAAATATGCGTTTTCAATAAACTTTGAAATATCGTACAAAAAAACAAGGCAAAATGTTATTTATTTAACATATGAATGCCAGTTTTGCATTGCCAACTTTTTTTTGTTAATGAATACCGAGATGAATAGAACATATTGTAATGAATAACATAGTAAATTAAGAATGCAATTCACCAGGAAATGAATAATGATAAAAAACTGATAGTAAATTACAACTTAAGAACTACAAGTTTTTATCAACACCTTCTATACAAAAAGACCGTGAAACTAAGTAGCCAGTATGGCCACCCCCTTTGGGACTGAAACTAAATGCTGTAAAGGATATATTTCGAGTTTTTTAATATAAAATATGCTTAAAATTGTAAAATTTGCGCATTTGTATTGTGTTAATGGCAAGAGCATTGCCCTATGTTCGTGAAAATAGACTCTTAACCCTACTACACTAGAGAGAGAGATTTGATTAGTACAGTCGTCGACGACAAAAATTTTGCCTGAACGCCAGTTTCCATTGGTTTGTTTGTGTGCTAATTATTATTGAAGTGACTTCTTTAGCGAGGATAAAGTCAGAAAAAATTAAACGCTTATTAAAGTGAAACGCCCCATTAATTAAGCATGTTCCAATATAGCTAGAGGGCTGAAATTTTCAGGACATGTAACCGGGGTAAAATGAGGATCCTGGACGAAAACTGGACTCCGTACTCCCCGTTCGGCCAGGAGAGAGTCTAACTAAACCAGACTAACCCAAACTAACCAAACCTATTAAAATTGATTATAACGTATCGGAACCGGTTCAAACGACTAAAATATGTTGAGACTAAGTGAAACTAACCGAAAGTTGATTGAACGACTAACCCAAACTAACCAAATCTACTAAAATTAATTATAACGTATCGGAACCGGTTCAAATGACTAAAATAAGTCGAGACTAAGTAAAACTAACCAAAAGTTGATTGGACTACTAACCCAAACTAACCAAATCTATCAAAATTTATTATAACGTATATGAACCGGTTCAAATGACTAAGATAAGTTGAGACTAATTGAAACTAACCGAATGTTGACTGGACGACTAACCCAAGCTAACCAAATCTATTAAAATTGATTATAACGTATCGGAACCGCTTCAAATGACTAAAATAAGTTGATAATAAGCGAATCTAAACGAAAGTTGATTTGACGACTAAATTTGCATAAACATAAATAATATTGACACATTGTCTTCACGTTTTAGTGACATAACCATATTCTGTCTTTCACGCGACCTGGTATAAATAAAAAATAAGCGAGTCTGCTAGTACTCGAGACACTGATGTGTAAAGATATCCTTTATCGACACGCACAAATATTTGAGCAACCCTCGTTAAGTCACTGCACATGGTTATGATGTCACAGGCGTTTACACATTTCCGTCCCCATCCGCATGAACATTTCCGTCCCACATGCCGAGATTTATCCTCATACCGCCGCGTAAGATGTTTACACATCAAAAAGGAAAAGTGTAGATTTTATCGTAATTAAAAATCGGATGTCGATAGAGCAATGACAACTGTATAAAAAATGTCATATAAATTTGTCGGTATTGTTTGCAGTTAGTTTTCATGTGTTTGTGACAAGTAATGTCAGAATAAAGTAAATAATTTTGCTTAAAATTAGACTATTGACGCTAAAATGTACTAGATTAATTTTGTAGACTGCATTGCTGTATTATATTATTATTATTATTATTATACTTTAAGCTTATTTTGTAACTAAATAACTGCAAATTTAGCAAATTTAATTCGAGAAAAACGTTAAAACATCAAACCTTTTTGTTGCCTTATAATTCTTCATTAATTTTTTAAAGCATAACTATAAACAATACCGACCAATTTATATAACATTTTTATACAGTTGTCATTGCTCTATCGACTTCCGATTTTAATTACGACCAAATCTACAGTTTTCCTTTTTCTTTATACCAGGTCGCGTAAAAGACAGAATATGGTTATGTCACTAAAACGTGAAGACAATGTGTCAATAGTTTCCTTATTATAACAGATATCGAAAAAAGTGTTTAACAAAAAGATTTTAGTTTTCGATGCTCTATTGTAGGCAAATGAAATTTGACCTCTGCATCTGTCAAATTTGACACTTTTAGATGTCAAATTATTTCTAATGAATATGATATGTCAAAATATTACCTTAACATTTTGACACGTTTAAATATCATATTTTGACATATATTTTTTACTTGCAGAAAAAGTAGCCATATTTATTTTATATATTATACGTTTATATGCCAGCGAGAGCATTTTTTTAAAGAATTTATCTAATATCATACATATGAATCATACATATTGTTAGTTTTGGCCGAAAATCATTTATGTCAAAATTAGTAGCAATATTCATGTAATTATTGCGATCTTTTTAGGCTAACGCAGTATTATCTGCGAATCGTTTGGATAAATAAAAAAATGTTTGTCCAGTACTGGTCTGTCTTATCAATTCTATTATAGTGCGATATATTCTGCATGACATTAGTTAAATTTGACCATCATTTACATGTACATTTTTTAGAAATGTTTGAAATAAACAGGTAATTACATGGTATTCTTAACATTGATATATGTATGTAATGATAGTTGTTATTATATTGTTATTAATTTGATTCAGTTTTTTTATTATCTTTTAACAACTATTTGAGGATTTGTTTTTATATGTATTTGTAAATATATCGGTAATAGTTCGAAAAAACTGCAATTTTTCTAAAAAATAATTTTTTTAACACCCTGTATATGATTTTAAAAACTTTATTTTTATCTTATTATCATGTAAATGTGTCTCTCTAACCGGTTCATCGATTCAACTTTCGGTTAGTTTCACTTATTCTCAACTTATTTTAGTCATTTGAAGCGGTTTCGGTACGTTATAATCAATTTTATTAGATTTGATTAGTTTGGGTTAGTCGTCGATTCAACTTTCGGTTAGTTTCACATAGTCTCAACTTATTTTAATCATTTGAACTAGTTCCGATACGTTATAATCAATTTTAATAGATTTGGTTCATTTGGGTTAGTCGTCGATTCAACTTTCAGTTAGTTTCACTTAGTCTCAACTTATTTTAGTCATTTAAAGCAGTTCCGATACGTTATAATCAATTTTAATGGATTTGGTTAGTTTGGGTTAGTCGTTGATTCAACTTTCGGTTAGTTTCTTTTAGTCTCAAATTTTAATCATTTGAAACGGTTCCGATACGTTATAATCAATTTTAATTGATTTGGTTAGTTTGGGTTAGTCGTCGATTCAACTTTCGGTTAGTTTCACTTATTCTCAACTTATTTTAGTCATTTAAAGCGGTTCCGATACGTTATAATCAATTTTAATAGATTTGGTTAGTTTGGGTTAGTCGTCGATCCAACTCACGGTTAGTTTCACTTATTCTCAACTTATTTTAGTCATTTGAAGCGGTTCCGATACGCTATAATCAATTTTAATAGATTTGGTAAGTTTGGGTTAGTCGTCGAATCAGATTTGGGTTAGTTTCACTTAATCTCAACTTATTTTACTTATTTGAGCCGGTTACGATATGCTATAAACAATTTTAATAGATTTGGTTAGTTTGGGTTAGTCGTCCAATCAACGATACGAAAATTTCGTAAACGAAAACATAAACCATGTCGTGATGCGACCTTGAAAATTCACTCCCATGAAACCAAAGAAGTATTCAGGTTAGAACGCGACAAATCAGTAAACTCTGAGTTAAACCGTTAAATCCTAAAAGTTATCTACTATTCATAATACATTTATAATAAAGTAAATAATAAACATGTAATTAATTACATGTTTTATCGGTGTATAGCATTTCTTTTCCCTTCATTACATTTCTCTCAGTGTATTAAACCTGTTATCTGTCAAATATGACAAATTGAACTTGGCACTTCAACTTCAAAAGTGCCGACGGCTATTGTCGCTTCTCTGCGGTTGTTATTCTCGGCTACAACTGAACAACATCAGAGGTTTGATTTTTATACCTCAGCTTTACTTAGGATACCTAAACACTTTTTATTTGTAGCATTATTAAAGGTTGTAGGATGGTTTTAGTAATAATTTAAGTATGTTTAAGCTGTGGTTTAAGTTCAGTCGCTTAGTTGAGAACATTGAATTTTATGTAATTGTGTATAACAGTGTTGAGTGAATTGAAATCGTGTTATTAACCTGTTATGTTCACAAGTGTAGAGGGAATTATAACAATGGACATAAAGTGGATTTTTTTTCATTTCCAAAAGAGGAAGAATTGGGGCAACAGTGGGCAAATTCAATTAAGAGCGAAAAATAATTTGTTCCAACAAAAAATTCTCGAGTAAGTTTTGTCTTTTTATTTTTATAGGCAGTGACTAGACATATACACTGTATTTTTACAGGCTGGGCCTAACATTACGTGCACAACATATGATATTAATTAATTGCGTGATTTTACTATTCTTTACCCAACAATTTTTTTGCAATACCTGTCTACTTTACTCCTAGGGTAGTTGTATTGCACCAGGGTCTTGGTCTAACGCAAGTAATTAAAGTAGGTTAGGTGTGTGAAATCCACTTTAGGCCAAATGAATATATGTTTTATTAATATTAATGAAGCTTCTCAAGCTCACTTGAACTTTATTGTCTTTATTTCTGAAAAGCTATTTACATCAATAGAGCACATGAATGTTGTTGTCAACAAAATTGTATGTCAAGACAAAATAAGCCAACTCTGCTTACTACTTCTATATGATGTTAATAGAGAGTTCTTATTAAAGCTCCTTATTTTCTAAAATAACATACCGTACAGCATTCTATAGAAGGCAATTTAAACATTGCAAGTGATATTTTAACATCTTTAGGAACACACTCTAGTTTTATGTAGTTGCAATAATTACCGCGAGTGCCACAAGTGTCATCACTCAACAGTCTAAATTCAACTAGTTCAAAATATTTTTGGAAAACTTCGAGTCAAATAAGGGTTTTAATTTTTTTTCTCTCTTTTTGTTATTGATTTAAAAT
>JAEQML010075943.1:0-13602 GCA_016904865.1 Pissodes strobi
ATATTAAAGTGTTGTGATTTACGGAATTATGAGCGAGAGAAAGAGAAAGAGAAATTTACCCGAGAGTAGTGCGATAAAAATGAAAGCCAAACAAAAGAGAGCTGATGCTGATACTCTCTCTCTAACACATCAGCTAAATTTAACGTGGAGTTCTTACCGAAAGTGGCAAAAATATTAACCTTAACGAATAGCTTTAACAATGCTTCGTAAAATCCGCTTCGTCCGCTCGTGGAAGGCGTGTTTTTTTAATGATTTTAACGACTTTTGAGTAAAAATTGGGCGTGGCACCCTCAAAATGTTACGCCTTTTGCGAATTTGTCACCGGCGCGGCGGCGGCACCTGCGGCGAGCATCTCTGCTGACTCCATAACTCGAACCTAATGCGCTCTTGAGAATGGGGCCCCTTAAGATAGTTTGATACAGGAGCCACTCAGGTCTAGCCACGCCACTGCTTTTTGTTACCCACCATTAACCTCAAGCCGACCCCCCTAAGGAACAAAATTAAATTAAATAAAAGTTCCTTTTGCAGGAATCGGACCCGAAGCGTGCGTCACTGTAATTAACGAGCCACATACCAGCGTGTTCGGAGCCACTGATTAAGTTAAAGCTTGTCGGCAAGCGTGCGGCGCACGCGTACCTATGTACTGTGCAGGCTATTCTCGTTTGTGCAGATGAAGTTTAACTTCTGGTATGTGGCCCACAAACACAGACATTTTTGCAATGTTTTTTCGATATTATTTCTAGGATTCAATTCCATCATGTTGATTCCAATAATTTTTCAATTTTAATAGGATCCGGATTCAATATTCCTCGCCGATTTGAGAGAACATAAAAAGATTCGAATCAATATTTTAAATTCAATTCTTACAAAAGTAAAAAACAACAATTTCGTAATTTTTTACGTCACGAAAGGAAATAGTTTTAAAAAAAGAATGTGTGCGTAAAGGTACGGTGTCCAAGGCGCGACTGGTTGCGGCGGCTGGTCGCGGCGTTTAGCGGCTGCCTATGGACGCCGGGGTCCTAATGGTGTTCAAGACGCGACCAATCGTCGCGGCTCGGTTTGTCCGTCTGCAGTTGCGATTAAAATTTCAAACATGGTGTACGCAAAAGTGCAAGCGTGTGTTATAAACAATAATGCAATTATTCAGTGCTTACTAGAAAAAGAGGAAGAAGACTAGTTAATTGTAGTTGCGAGTAAGGAAAGGCGTAAATGTAGTTCGCTATTTCAAAATCGAGAAAGTGAAAGATACTTCCGAATCTCCTCAATTAGTGGCTCTTCATCATCACAGGAAAATATATTTCCGTACATCCTGCTCGTTGTGATTGTAAAGGTGCGTATCCACCAAAAAATCATTGGGATGCAAACGTTTGTAACTGTTTGCAATTCTATTGTTGTCAGCCAATTATTCGCAAACAACTGTACCCAAAAAACCAAAGTGCACTCACAAACAACAAATCCCCTTGACGTACCGACACCGCTCGGAACGCGACCAAATGATTGCAAACGTTTGTGAGTATACGTGCTATACGTCTCCACCAAACAAATATTGAATTTGCAAATATTTGCTAACAATCACAAATATTTTGCCCGCTTGGTGGATACGCACCCTGCGAAAAGGCGAGAAATGATTGTCGGTACAATTTCGGCTTATTTCGGGCGGAAACGAATCGCTGGCGGCCGCGACTGCACTGCTCTCCGAGCAGTCCGCCCGCGGCTCAAATTCAGTCGCCTGCGAGTGCCGCCTCTTGGACACCAGAGTCGCTTTCCAGCTAACAGTTTTGAGCACGCAACCGAGCCCCGGCGCGCGCAAATGCTCGACGCACGTGTTCCAGCTGTTACCGCGTTTGACACACAGGTTACTTTCCCCTTGCCCCTGAAGATCCTACCGGATATTTCGTACTTGAAGCACAAAAACGTTTTAGAGGTTATGTAGTTTTGTTTGGTTTAGTAGTTTTGTTATTATTATAATAAAGATTAAATAGATAACAAAGCTGCAATGGAATAACATATATTTAACTATGATTTAAGCCGATTGATCCCTTCTATCTTACTAATTACCTACTAACTTGTTTCTTAATCCACCTCCTCAGATTTGGAATAGCTAAATAAATTTTTAAGTTTTTAACATGCTCACAACAATTTCATTTAATTGAAACTTCTGAAATCATGCGCAAACACATAGAAAAGCTAAAGAAAGACAAAATATATTAAATTATTAAATAGATGCATACATAGAGAGCACATAAACAATAACAAAAACGCCTCAAGTAAAGGCGGCGCAGTTCCAGTTCCAGCTCCACCGTTGTGCTAGAAACGCTCGTGTTTCAAGCGCAGCGCTTAAAGCCCAAACATTTGTTCAGCTGGAAAGCGACTCTGTACAACAGTATCACCAGATTAGCAGTAGCGCGGCCAGCCGCCGCGGCCGGTCGCGGCGGCCGCAGTCGCGCCTTGGACACCGTACCTTTAGACCACACGACAGAAATGAAAACTTTAAGAAAGCGATACTAAAAATTAAAAAGTCACGGAGGCACCTCTCGCATATGCTAGCGTCAAGAGTGAATGTTATATACACACCAGCATAGTTTCCACTTAAAAAATCACTAATCCTACATTTTAAATCGGATCGATACTATTTTTTGGTATATTGTACGCGTAATCCCTCTCTTTAAAGGTCCAAAGTTTGATTGATCTAGATCATTCTATTTTCCAGTAAAAAATAGTATGTGGTGACGTCGTGTCGCATCAAATCTCGAAGTTAAAAATGTTACGAACTTAACCTTTCCAATTTCTAAAATGCCTTCTTGTACAGTTTAGGGCGTAAATTCTCGGCAAGTAACCGGCCTGTTTATATATAAAAAAAAATCTCTTGGAACAGAATATTAGTTTTTAGATTTTCCCTGAAAACTCGATTTCCCAACATTTTAGAAACTTTTTCTCCTTTAACTTATTTAGTAGGGTTTTATAATGTTTGTTCATTATTAAATTAATTTATCTTCACGAATTATCCTGTCCTTATATGGTACACAAAATTACCTTCTTTCTTCAAGAGTTCCGTGGAGATTGGTTTCTGATGTTGGATGAGGTTGTCCCTTCTTCTAAACCAAAAGCGTAGTTCATTTTGGAGCCAAATTGTGTATGCTTTTTGGATCATTCTTCTGGCCTCTATGGAGCTATGTTTGCAGTAGATTTTCATGTGTTTAGGTGTAATTTTGTTTCTGATACACTGTTTTAAAAACCAAATATGATTGGAACACTTTTTAGACTTTAGTAAACATCTTCGATAATATACCGCTATAGGTACGCCGCGCTCGCGTTCTGAATACAATAGTTTCTGATTTTTATGGCTGATTTTGAACAGCATTTATTCAACACCAACAATATATTAATCAGAAATATATTTTTTTGGGGTAGTTATGTGGATGACATATTTTGCATCTTTACAGGAACCAACAGAAACTTAGATACCTTTTTAACATTTTTAAATTCCCTAAATAATAGAATTCAATTTACCATGGAAAAAGAATCTAACTACATTTTGAACTTTTTCTTTTTGGGCATAAATATTAAAAAGACAAGAGATTCACTTAAATTTGATATATATAGGAAACCAACAACAACATATGCAATAATTCACAAAGATTCTAACCAATCTTGGCAAGTAAAACTTTCTGCTTTCCATAGCCTCATCCATAGACTTTTCAGCTTTCCCCTAGACTCGGCGAGTTTTCAAAAAGAAGTATCCATTATCAAACAGACTGCAATTAATCATGGTTATAATATCACTTTTGTTGAGTAGAGGGTCTTTCTTACCCTCTTTATATGCGAAGGACCACCCTGGCGTAGGGAACGATACTCGTGCTGATTTTTATCACTTTATTTTTATTATTGCTATTGAGTAACGTGCGTGTGCTTCTTTTTCTCGTTGCGTCGCGTCATTCTTTTTTTCTTCTGGTCCAATCCAATCTTCTTCCGGTTTGGCTTCTCGACTTCCGCTTCCGTTCCGTTCTTCTCGAATATACTTTGTCGGCGCGGTTTTCAAAACTTAATTAATTCTTAATAAAAATACTAAATGTAAACTCCAACATGCCGCCCGCGTTGGAAAGTTCTACTTTTCGAAATATATAACAGTAAAGCGACACTTGAAAACAGGTACAATCTAAACAGTATATAGGTTCAAGTCTTTGAATGTCAAAACACAAATTTTTGACATTGATCGTTTTAAAATTGCGCCGTTGGCTAAACGGACTGAGACAACTCTAACGATGTTGTCTGCACCAGGATGCAACTCTACGATGCGCGCCAAGGGCCAGCGCAATGAAGGCATGTTGTCTTCTACTAACACAACTAACGTGCCCACTTTTACGAAATTGTCTAATTCTTTCTTCCACTTCGATCGTGTCTGCAAACTTGCGAGGTAACCACCGAGTCCAAAACTGTTGGTGTAACTGCTGCAACCTCTGATATCTAGATAATCGGGAAACGGGAATATATTTTACGTCAGCTTCAGGAGAACTGGCTAGTGAATCGCCTTTGAGGAAATGGGAGGGGGTCAAGGGAACGTAGTCGTTTATATCGTTAGAAATTGGCATAAGTGCACTGAAAAAACTGATGTTTTAATGGCAAATGAACTCGCGCAATTGCCCTTTTTGCTTTTGTGGCAAGGGAGACTCCTTAACTTCAATGCCATTGCTTTTGCGCTAACCGGAACCACTGCAAGTGAGTAAAATTCACGGCGCATTTCCCCTATTATGCCTTTGAGCCAAATGAAATGCTTTTAAGTCAAATTAGGGAGTTTCTGGCTAAAGCCGTGTTTTTGTTAGCAAGTCGGTCTTTAGCACAAATGTACTGAATTTGGGCCAATTTCTCCGTGTTATTTCTCCTATCCTGAGAGTGAAATGAGATGGTTTTATGTTAAATTCGGGAGCTTCTAGAGCTAAATGCCGTGCTTGGTAACGGGCATGTGCTTTTCGCATAGGTACATTCCGAGAGGCGTGGTTTTCTACACCTCGATGGTGGTCAGTTTCTCTTGAACGTCGAATCGAACAGGTGCGTGTGTCTTTTCCATGGTGATTACATGATTATGAGTAATGTGAAAGAATTCTTGGCGATGTGGCGTTATCAAAATGTTAAGGTATGTAAGTTATGTACAGTTTTCTTCTATTTATGATTTCTTAAAAAATTATATGACAACAATGTTGGTTGATTAAAATCTTTCTTTTAACTAATCTCTAGGTTTTATCGTGACATATATCTTAAAATTATACGTATATAATGCCGCTCTAAACTATGATTAGATAATAATTTATATATGTATATAATACACATAATAGTCTACATTTGTAGCATAATAATATTAACCACTATAAACATTTTGAATTGTGAAGCTATCAGCTCAGAAAATTCCTAAGTCATCAGATAACTTGCAAACCACGCGTTGGTGTGCGTCAGTGCGTTCATCTTTTTTCAATAGAATGCTGGTGTTCTGATGGAAGTTTCCAAAAACATTTCTGCTTATTGGCTAAACGCGCAAGCATTTGAAGCAAAGTCTTAGTCTCTGACATCAAAATCTTAGGAAGTTGTTACAATTTCGTGAAAATTTTGAGCCCGGCTCATTATTGCTTATATATACTCATGTCTTGTTGCTAACATTAAGGGCCGATTTAAAAGAAATACATTTTGATTTTTTAATTATTATTATTGGTATAAACTTATATCCGTTTGGATTATTGTCAGATCCGCCCTTGGCTAAACTATGATTTGTTTTCTTGCAGCGCAAAACATTGACGGCTTAGATATAATTAAATTAATACCAATAAAAGAAGAAGCAGGGATTCTCGAACAAAATATTCTGGGATATAAAATATTGACAAAAACTATCCAAAGCCTGAAAGATTGGTGATGGTAAATCAAACCTTTAGAACCTGATGTAATTACCAACAGTGCTGAAGAAATTAGCTGGATCAGTGTTGATAATTTTTGTTTTAAAATAGGTGTGGCATTGCAACTTTTTGTTGGAGATGCGGTGTTTTCACTGTTTGCCAAGTTCGTATTAGACAAGTACGAGTATATATAAAACTATACTGAACAGTGATCTTTTAATTTTTTTGTACCTTCGACAGGATCACTTTTTTGTCAAACATTTCAGTTCATAAGTGCTTCTGTTTATTATCAATAGCTAATGTGCTTTTGCTGTTACCAAGTTCGTATTAGTATTACTTTTTTGTACCTTCAACAAAGCACTTTTCAAAGATTTCACTTCTATTAGTGCTTATGTTTATTTTAAATAACTGAAGTGTCTTTTACCTAGTGTAAGTTATCCTTATGAAAATGTCGAAATGTAATTTTTGTTACATGAAAAGAAACTAATAAAACTATATTTCGATATTCCTCCTGTGTATCTCTATACATTCTACTGACACCCGCATTATATTAAGGTCATATATATTTCCAAAGACTTTTTGATATGAACACTTTTTTAACGTTATAATTGATTTGGGCTATTTTGGTAAGTTACTCTAAAATCGAGTATCTTGAGAAGTATATATTTCTCCTAAAAACTATATATATTTCTCCTAAAAACATGTGAGCTTGTCTGTACAAGGCGTTCAGTTATATGTGGACCTACCCAAAAACTTTTTTGCTAGTCGGCTTAAAAAGTTGTAAAACAGTTTTTGAGGGGTACATATAACTTATCGCCCTGTACAGATAAACTCGCATGCTTTTAGGAGAAATTCGACATGGCTATTTGTTGCAAATTCGCAATACTTTTGTCGCAAATGCGCAGAGCTTTTGTAGCAAATTCGCAGTGCTTTTTAGCAAATTCGCAATACTTTTGTCGCAAATTCGAAGTGCTTTTGTAGCAAACTCGCAGTGTTTTTTAGCAAATTTATAATACTTTTGTTGCAAATTCGCAATGCTTTTGTCACAAATTCGCAGTGCTTTATTAAAAAATCATAATGGACTTGACAAGAATATACCCTTTTGGAACAAGGAATTTTAGGTGTTTATCCCAAATGTGTCCTGAATTTGCATCAATTGAGCCATGCATTTGGCATATATCAAATGCATGGCGCAATTGATTCAAGTGCGTACGCATTTGAGCCAATCAAATTGTTTTTTCAGTGTGGCCGCGAATTCAAACATGCTTCGATCTGAACTATTAATGTGTACATTTCATCGAATATTAAAGACGCATTACCTAAAACTCTTTTTAAATGAAACTTCGTTGATTTCACCGATGCTTTCCATAGGCCTCCTACATGGGCAGAACGAGCAGGTATGAAATGCCATTTTATTTCTTGGTGAGCCAAAAACGAAGCAATGGCATCATTGTGTGTTTTATTGTTAATAAGTTTATACAACTCTATGAAATAATTATTTGCTCCGACGAAATTCAAACCGTTATCCGAGAAAATATCGCTTGGTTTTCCACGAAGTGAACAAAATCGTTTAAGTGCATTTAGAAAACTATTGGTTGTTAAATCCGTTACTAGCTCTATATGAACGGCTCGCGTCGCGAAACAAATAAACATACAAATGTGCTTTTTAATCAATTTACTTCTACGAAGTGTACCCTCTTTAACGTAGATCGGTCCTGCGTAGTCTACACCACAGTTCGTGAAGGGCCTACTTGGCGTAACTCTAGAACGTGGTAGAGATCCCATCAAGAATTTACTTGGTTTTGGATTTATGCGATAACATTTCACGCACGAGTGTATAATTCGTTTAACAACGTTTTTCCCATTTACAGGCCAAAACTTTAAACAAATAATTGACAGTAAATTCTGAGTTCCGGCGTGCAAATTTTTTAAATGTTCCTCTAAAATTAATAAATCTGTTAACTTATGCTTATACGGTAAAATTATTGGATGTTGATCATTGTAATCTATTTCCGAATTAATCAATCTTCCGCCTATTCTAAGAATACCGTTCGTATCTAAAAATGGATGTAAACTTAAAATTTTACTGTTACTGCAAACGTTTCTCGATTTTTTAAGATCTAAGATTTCTTGTTTAAAACATTCGTTTTGTGATTTTCGAATTAAAATTAAAATAGATTCGTTCAACTCTTCAACGGTTAAGATATTCGAGGTAACTTGTAACTTTTTTAACGCGCAATTTTTAAACCTACAAATATATGCTACTACTCTACGTAATTTGTTCAAAGTAGAAAATTTTTCAAAAATATTTATATTGTTTTCGGGAAATGTATTTTCTAATATGTTATCCGTTACGTTTAAGCTTATTGTATTCGTTTTTAATTCGGGTAGCGTTTCAATATTTAAATTTTCTTCAACCTCATATATTTGAAAATCAGTTTTTAAAAAAGCCGGTCCGTGAAACCACATTTCGTTTTCGATTAATTCCTTTGGATCTAATCCACGTGAAATAATATCTGCAGCGTTTTCTTTACTCCTTACGTGTCTCCAACTTTCTACGCTAGAGATTTCTGTGATTTTTGATAGTCGATTAGCCACAAAATTTTTGAGATTGCATGGTTCGATTCTGAGCCAAGATAATAGTATAGTCGAGTCCGTAAAATACGTAGTGTTAGCTATTTTAATATCAAGAATATTTTTTATTTTATGCACTAACTCCGCGAGCAATTGTGCTGCTACTAATTCTAATCGAGGCAAAGTCTGTTTTTTAATCGGAGCTACTTTAGATTTAGCTGTTAAAAGTCGTATTTCTTTTTTGCCATTTTCCCTTACTGAGCATAATACACGCATGCTCCGTAAGCTTTTTCAGAACTATCGCAAAATCCGTATAATTCGATTTTTTCACAATTGGGTACTAAAACGTGACGATTTATTTCGATTTTATTTAAAAGAGGGATTTGTGAAAGAAACTCTAACCAATATTTTTTTAGGCTATTGGGAACCTCCTAATCCCAATCTAAATGTAACTGCCATAAATTTTGAATAAGTAACTTTGCGTTTATTATAGCAGGGCCTATTAGTCGGAGAGGATCGAAAATTTGTGATATTACCGTTGACTGATAATAGGGGAAGACGCGCAAATGCCGTGCCTAGAAACGTGACACCTTCCTTTTCGATACCCTTACGTCTCACCCACTGATTGGTGGTGCGACCTCGCGGCATATGCCTGGAAATGCGAAAGGAATTCATACCATTCTTGATTCATTTATTAGATCCAGTCGCGTGGCGCTTTGAGATACTCGGGCAACGGCCAACGGATGTTCACAAGAAATAGTTTTCGCACGTATGGAGTTTTCGCATTGACCGATAAAATTATGATAAGACCAAGGATTTTAACGATATTTACTTATAAAGATGTTATATTTTACTGAATAATTTAATATATTATTATGCCATTAGAATGAACATTCCGTGTAAGTAAACTAAATATAATTCTAATTTTTTTTTTAAGTTTTTGCTGGAAGCCGAATTTTTGGTTGACTACAATACTTATTTCTCACTTACCGTCGCTCGAAAGCAAAAATGTTTTATAAGTTATAATTTGTTAAGATTGAAATTGAGAAGCATGGAGAGATAAAGTTGTGCCAAATAAATAAAACATGATAGCATTGTAAAACAACTTACATTTTTATTGGAATAAATAAATATTAAGCAGAAGGTTAATACCTAAAATATAAAGTGAAACGTGAGACATCACGTGAAATGTGATAGTGTATATAAAATAATGCAAGAATACAAAACTAAACTAGTAAAATAATATTATGTATAAAGGATTTACCAAATTTTATAAATAAACATAGTCAACTAAGTTGATGATTGATTTACCTAAGCATAGCGTAAGTAACTGAGGGTTTCTTAGCATTATTTGGACTTGGAGGATAACTACTTTATGGTAAAGCATGTTTCAGTTTTGACTTTTTTATCCCTAAAATTTATCAGTGGTCGCCTGGGACGTCTGTGCGATTCGAGAATCGCGTAGAATAGTCTGCTCTTTCTGGAGGCCATTCCAAGGTTTCATTGTTTGGCGAATAATCGAGTACCTAGTGGTTGTCAACGTGTCGGAATTAGTGGTCAAGCGAATACCACAATGAGGAAGTTTCATTAAAATTTTTATTGCAAATTTTGATAGCCCATCAAAATTTTATTTTTTTCATAGTTCGAAAAATAAGGCAGATGCAACACTATGAAATATGCTTATGACGTCACCATGTATATGAATTGTTACGTCGCACCATGCTTAGTATATTATATCGTTGGCTGAGAATCAGTCAACGATTATATCTATATATACACAACTAAAAACTGGCATAGCTCTCGTAATAATCATCTTTAGTGGAAATTAAAAAATACGTATCGATATTTTTTCACTGTTCTATAATTTACAGTAAAACAAATAATCAGTTTAATTTTTCAGCAGACTTCTTGATTTTAATAATAGCGAAATATTAGCGCACACGCTGCTTGCAAATAATAATGAAAATAATTTAGAAAAAATCATTGGTTTGATAAAATTCTAATTTTTCTATGTGGTTTATTGTGAGCATCTTTGGTGTCACGTATATTGCAACTGAATTTTTCAGACACTCCCATTTCATTTGTTTGTAAAGCATTGTTTTTGTTACAATTTTTAATAATTTTTCGATATGTTCTGGACATAAATTAATAATATTTATATTGATTTCGTTTAGCAATAATTTATAAATGGATTTAAAAATATTATTATGTAATGTTGGAAATTATTTTTAGGTTTCCAAAATGACCGTTAGGGGACGTAATAGCCATCTTAAATTTTAAAACAGGTTATACGTCAGTGAAAACCGCATCTCGATATCCCTTACCTAACCGAAAACATAAGCAAATAATTCAAAACTAAAAAAAATCGGATTTTGGGATAGTTTTTCAGTAGATCCGTTGCTATTAAATTGTAATTATCGTTATTTTACCACAATATATATTATTTTACTGCTAAAATAACAACATAATATTTAAAATCTCCAACATCTACAAGCAAATAGACCCCTTACAGAAACACAAGTATGTTCTACAACAACAGCAGTGAACTACCCCTATCCTGGTTACGACTTACATACCCGATTTAGACATAAGTTCGGAATATGCCTTTTTGTCCGAAGCGATCTTTCATGTCGCCGCGAGGAAACACTCGAACCGAACAGCCTTGACGTCATGTGGCTCAAGTTCACCGCAAAGGGATTAACCAAGTTTATATGTTGTCTCTATCGCCCTCCGAGCGATAGAGCCTACCAAAGCTTTTTTTCAACACTAGCTACCACTTTTGACTCAGTACAGGTTGATCACCCCAGTTCAGACATAATCGTTCTGGGAGACTTTAATGCCCACAACACCAACTGGCTCAAACATCACAACAAGACCGACAACGAAGGTAGAGAGGCTGAAGCATTCGCCATCAGCTGCGGGCTTACTCAAATTGTAGACGAACCAACTCGAATCTCATAGAGGGGCGAATTCGCCGCCCTCCTGGATCTTTTTCTAACCACTAATCCTGACCAGTACACAGTTACAGTTGGTCCGCCATTGGGTACTTCCGACCACAAACTTATTACAACGGTTTGTGAA
Source organism: Pissodes strobi (assembly GCA_016904865.1). Classification (NCBI taxonomy): domain Eukaryota; kingdom Metazoa; phylum Arthropoda; class Insecta; order Coleoptera; family Curculionidae; genus Pissodes; species Pissodes strobi. The sequence goes on from JAEQML010075943.1 coordinate 11,535, forward strand.
TTGCCACTCATACAGAAGGATCCACCATTGCCTCGCAAAATCTGGCATAACAATTCTGCAAACTGGGACGATCTAAGGGAGTTCTACCTAGATTTTCCTTGGCTCGACGTCTGCTTTGGCGCTGACGACCCGTCAGTCTGCTGCGAAAAGATCACGCAAGTAATCTCCTCAGGAATGGAAGCATACATCCCAAATTCCATCAAGTTACCATCAAAAGGAAAGCCCTGGTTCGACAGAAGATGCGAAAGAGCTGTGGGTAGGAAACAGCAAGCCTACAAGTACTGGCAGCAAAATCAGACCGCTGAAAATCGCAATTATTTTGTCGAAGCGAGAAACGAATGCAAGCGTATTATCGACGAAACTAAGGACAAACACAATCAAAGGATCAGGAATAAACTTTTACAATGCCCCAGTGGCTCCAGGACTTTCTGGTCGGTAGCAAAGGCAGTAAGTAACAACTTTACAGAAACTAACCCACCTTTGACAGACGAACGTGGCATCACGGCGACTACAGCCAAGGAAAAAGCAAACATGCTCGCCAAAATGTTTTCTTCGCACTCTATCCTAGACGTCCCCCAAGGCAAGACTCTCCCCACCATATCGAACATCAACACTACCATGGCAGAAGTCAAATTTCATCACCGTGATATTCGTAAAATCCTTAAAAATCTAGATACGCAAAAGGCATCAGGACCGGACGGAATACCTGCCATCGTGTTAAAGAACTGCGCCAACGAACTAACACCCGTTTTTTCCAGGCTTTTTTCTCTGTCTTACGGAAAAGGGATTTACCCATCTTCTTGGAAAGTCGCTCGAGTGCAACCTGTTCCAAAAAAAGGCAAGAAAACCACGCCCTCAAACTATCGTCCAATTGCCTTGCTTCCAATAATCTCCAAAGTCATGGAACGTGTAGTCAATCAGCAACTACTCAAGTACCTCGAGAACAACAAAATAATCAGCGATAATCAATACGGCTTTCGCAAAGAGAGATCGACAGGAGATATATTGGCCTATGTCACTCATATATGGAGTAGGGCAATTGAGAACTACGGAGAATCTCGAGCGATTGCGTTGGATATTTCAAAGGCATTCGACAGAGTTTGGCATGACGGACTAGACGAACTGCTCAACAAACTACCGTCCTTCGGACTGCCAGCCTCTCTCTGTAGCTGGCTTGCCAGTTTCCTTAAGAGCCGATCTCTGCACGTTGCAGTCGATGGACACATCTCGGACACATTCACCATCAACGCGGGCGTGCCTCAGGGCGCAATACTTTCACCAACTCTGTTCCTCATCTATATTAATGACCTGCTGATCGAAACGAATAATCCTGTTTACAGTTTTGCAGATGACAGTACCCTTGTCTCCCACTTTAGATCAGAAAAACCCTTACCAGCGACTGAGACTCATCACCGCAGACAGGAGCAGATTACAGCAATTAATCAAGACCTGGAGAAAGTTCAAACTTGGGTCGACCGAAATTTGGTCCAATTCAATGCAGCAAAGACCCAAACAGCCACGTTTACCAAGAGGGCCAATACAGCGGGCCCTGACATCATTATGGCAGGGTCGACCATTCCTTCATCCTCGTCAATCGGACTGCTGGGTATCTCGGTCAACAGCAATATGTCCTGGCATGACCACGTTGCTAACATCGCAAAATCAGCCTCCCAGAAGCTTGGTGCGCTATTTCGCAACAAAAAACTCTATACACCGCAGCAGTTGCTCTTGCTCTACAAAGCTCAAATAAGACCGTGCTTTGAATATTGCTCACATATCTGGGGTGCCGCACCAAAGCACATCCTAAAGCTGCTGGATTCCATTCAGAAGAGAGCTGTGCGTCTCGTCGGCGACCCGGAGTTGACCCGGAATCTGGATAGTCTGGAACACCGCAGACATGTAGCCGAGATATCTCTGTTTTACAGATACTTTCACGGCAGATGTTCCCAGGATTTGGTCCGCCTCATCCCGTCCCTGGCAGCTCCTGTCAGACAGACGGCAAGAGCGCACCAGTTCGTCGTACAACTGGAAACACCTAGAACATCGCTTTACAAGAATTCCTTTGTCT
>JAEQML010075944.1:0-13600 GCA_016904865.1 Pissodes strobi
ACAATTTGTCTCCACAATTTCATCATAATGTTAAAAATTCTTATGAAGTAGTTGATAAATTAAAAAATGTAAACCTACCCGATAATTATGAGTTGGTTTCCTTTGTCTCTCTTTACTTTCTCTATATACCTCAGGAGTTAGGTATGAATATTATCGATTTGCATTGGATAGAAATATCCAAACACACAAAGATAAACAAAGAAGATTTTTACACACTCCTGAAATTTACTTTTAAAGGCAGTTTCTTTGTTTATGAAGGTCAATACTACCAACAAACCTTTGGTGCTCCTATGGGAGCCCCAATCAGTCCAATTCTGGCCACCTTAGTAATGGACTATATTGTGATCAAGACGTTGGAAGGTCTTGACTTTTATATCCCATTCTCCTATTTATATATATGGATGACTCGGTGACAGCTGTCGAAAAATAAGGTGAACTTGGTGTTGGAGAAATTGAACGGAAACTTAGAATTTACTTACGGAAGTCCAAAAAGACAACCAACTACCATTTTTGGATCTATTACTCATACAAAGTAACAACAAAATAATTTTGAATTTATACAAAAAGCCCACCAGTTCGAATCGAATACTTAATTACCAATCGGCGCATCCACTTCACCAAAAAGTCAATATAATTAAACAACACCAGAATAGTTTTGGAAACAAAATATAGAAAGCACCCTGTGTGCAAATAACTACCCCATGGGTTTTATCAACCGTATTTTAAACCAACAACCCCGCAGAAATATCAACACTGGTGAAAACGCACAGCATAACTAGTGATATTTTAAATACCTTATGTGAAAGGTTTGTCTGAACCCCTCATTAAGAAGCTTAGAACACCAAACTCTGAAGTCGCTATGTACAACAAAAACAATAAAAAATCTGTTTTCGCAAGTTAAACATCCAACCCCAAAAGATAACGCAAGTAACATAGTTTATAGAATACCGTGTAACAACTGCAATGTATGCTATAATATAGGCCACACAAAACAATATCTAAAAGATCGTATTTCAGAACACAGAAGGGATTGCAATATGACAAAATCAGACAATCCAAAAACAGGACTATCAAAGCACCATTTTTAAACAGGACACCATTTTGATTTTCAGTCATCCACTATCTTAGATAGTCACCCGAACTTCCATCAAAGACTTTTCTTGGAAATGTGCCATATAACTACTAATAAACCCAATATAAACCTTAATAAAGACACACAAAACTTAAGTGACATTTATTGTAATATCATAAACAATTATGCGTAATCGTCCTGCAATAATTTACAATCAAGTCGTTTCCGAATCAATAACCTACCCATAAACTAACCTTTTTCTATATTAACCTCCTACTTTTCGTTTTCTTTGCTGCAATAAACCTAAAATATAGTGTTGGTTGGGTATTACCACTTCTTATATTATTTCATGCTTAAATTCGAATGTAAATCGAGAGAAAAAGAGTATCAGTACCAAACATCTCGGCAAGTAGTGGTACCGTACAGGCATTTTTTTACAAAAGTATAGATCGTTCAAATTAATGCGATCCGTAGCTCGAATAATCTGGGTAAGGTATTTTACTATAATATAAGTACACAGCGTCCTTAATGTTTTTTTTTATCGATGCTTTAATGTTTTTTATTGCTTTTAATTGATCACTTCTATGTTGTGTTATCTATTAATTCTCTAAGTTGTTACGTTGTATGTCGGTTGTTTGTATCATTCCTGCACTGTTTTCTTGAAACTGTCCAAATGTTAAACGGTGTTGAGGTACTTGAGTAGTTGCTGATTGATTAAACGTTTCATGACTTTGAAGATTATAGGAAGCAAGGCAATTGGGCGATAGTTTGAGGGCGTGGTTTTCTTGCCTTTTTTTGGAACAGGTTACATTCGAGCGACTTTCCAAGAAGATGCGTAAATCCTTTTTCGTTGGCGCAATTCTTTAGCACGGTATTCCTTCCGGTCCTGATGCCTTTTGCGTATCTAGTTCTTTAAGGATTTTACGAATTCACGGTGAGGAGGTTCTTTGCTTCGTCGATCACACGTTTGCATTCGTTTCTCGCTTCGACAAAATAATTACGATTTTCAACAGTCTGATTTAGCTGCCAGTACTTGTAGCCTTGCTGTTTCTTACCTACAGTTCTTTCGCATCTTCTGTCAAACTAGGGCTTTCCTTTTCACGATAACGTGATAGAATTTGAGATGTATGATTCCATCCCTGAGGAGATTACTTGCGTAATCTCTTCAAGTCAAAGCAGACGTCGAGCTAACGAAAATATATGTAGAACTCCCTTAGATCGTCCCAGTTTGCAGAATTGTAATATTAGATTTTGCGAGGCAATGGTGGATCCTTCTGTAGAAGTGGCAATTTACAAACCGTTGTAATAAGTTTGTAGTTGGAAGTACCTAATGGCGGACCAACTGTAACTGTGGTCAGGATTGGTGGTCAGAAAAATATCCAGGAGGGCGGCGAATTCGTTCCTCTCCGAGATTTGAGTTGGTTTGTCTACAAGTTGAGTAAGCCCGCAGCTGATGGCAAATCCTTCAGCTTTTCTACCTTCGTTGTCGGTCTTGTTGTGATGTTTGAGCTGGTTGGTATTGTGGGCATTGAAGTCTCCCAGAAGGATTATTAAATTTCTGAATTGGGGTGATCGGCCTGTACTGAGTCAAAACTGGTAGCTAGTGCAAAAAAAAAAAACTTTGGTAGGCTCTACCGCTTGGAGGGTGATAGAGACAACATATAAACTTGGTTACTCTCTTGGCGGGAAACTGCAGCCATATGACGTCAGGGTTGTTCGGTTCAAGTGTTTCCTCGCGGTGACATGAAAGATCGCTTCGGACAAAAAGGCATATTCCGAACTTATGTCTAAATCGGGTATGTAAGTCGTAACCAGTTTAATGTTGTTGTTGTAGAACTTACTTGTGTTTCTGTAAGAACAAGTATGTGTGGTCTATTTGCTTGTAGATCTTGGTGTCCCGAATTTGTGTTTGTATTTAGACTTCTTATGTTACAGAAATCTATTCTAAATTGGTTTGGTATCATTGCTGCCTGTGAAATGCGGAGCGGAATGAGGGGCTCCCAGGACCACCCAGCACCCGGAGATCCGAATGGCCGGGGTATTTCCTTCTGGAATATTTTGATCCTGTAAGCACCATCATGTCCATATATTCCTGCTGTGGAACCCGGAACCACCAGCGCGGAAGCGGAACGTTATTCGGAAAAACCACTTAGCGCTTTCCAGTTCTGGTGGGGTGGTCTTTTACCGGACGATGCGAGTAGGCGTATGCATCTACCACCTAGGGCCGCTTCCAATGAAAGCATCGGCATTAGACTCATTGCTTTGGTGGTCCCTAGTCTGACAGGGGTAAGAAAGGGGTTTGTTGGATCACTCCCCAATGATCAGCTTCAGACTTTGCACTTTGGTGTTCTTCAGCCTCGGGGAGGACGATGAGATTTGATGGGCCACATCTCGTGGCAACTCGGAACGGAGCACAGTGGAACAAGCTTATGGGAACGGTTGGACATGAAGTTTTTTACTTGGTACTTTCAATCCAGAAAAGTTAGGAATGACTTTTGTACAATGTTGTATAAAGAGTGACGCCTTAAATTTGAAAAAATTAGTTGCTTTACATAATTTAAATAGGGCGACCCAAAAATATAGTGTGTTTTACAAAAACATATTTTTTTAAAATGCCCATAACTTTGTTTAAATATCACCTAATTTTTTCGTTTTAAATTTTTTGGAAAGGAAGTGCTTTAAGTTTTACTAGAAAAAAATATTTTTTATAAATTAATACTTTATTATATAGGGTGGTCACCAAAAATGAGCCTTTGACAATTTGCTCATTACTTAAAAATTTTTTGTCCAATTTTTATAATTATTGTAGTCATTTTGGGAAGCCAAAATGCTTAACAAATCTAATGTTAAAACTGACATTTCATAAATATCTAAGATGGTGAACAAACTTAATATTATGTTAGGTACCCCCTGCAAAATTTCTATGCGAGTCACTGGAGAAATATAAAATTTTGTTCATAAAGCTTTATCTTTCTCAAGTATACTGATGTATCACTTGTAGAGATCAAGTATGAATTTAAGAACTAGAAGGTGAGTCAAAATTTTTGAGAAAAAAAAATGTTTTTTGTTGACATCGTATTCGTACTTTTACCTAATTTTTAATTTATTAATACAATTTTGCAAATATTATATATATTTTTTGGTATTTAGGCAGCTAAAAATATACATCTATTTTGTTCCCTGAATTCTTAACATCTTGCTTTGGTCTCGATATTAAAACATCTCTCCAGGACAACGTAAGTACATGGGTGATCCATGGCCTAGTAGTTTTTTTGTTTAATAATATTTATTTAGTGAATGGAGTTTATAGCTAAGCAATGAAATTATTAAGTTTTTTGCATTACGTATTATGTTAACACCCAGGACACCACCTCCCCCCCCCTCCCCCCCCTTCTATCTAGCAAGTTTGACCCTTTACGCATTAAGGTAAAATGCATTAAACGGAATTTAAAACACAAAAAAATAAGATCAATTGAAGTCTATTTAATTATTATGTATTTTTTGTATTGATTCGTAGTATTTTTCCACAAAATCCTTGATTTTTAAAGTACACGCCAAATTAAATTGATATTTTCTTAAAAGGTGGCAGCTAGGGGCAGCCAATTTTTTTAGATTATGATAGTAGACATCTTCCTCTATTAGATTTCAAAAACAGTTTTGCGGGCGTTCCTGGGCGATTTTTTATAAGACCATTTATAAAAAAAATCTTAAAAAAAAACATTGTATTTTTTATATAGGTGTAAACTCACCAATAATGTAATAACCACTATGAAAATATATAGCAAATATAAAGCACTATTTACCTCTGATTGTTTACAAGATATGGAAGTCACAGGTGTTATTTAAAGGAAATGTGCATCTGACGCTCTCAAATTATTATGGGCAGGGACCAACAAACACATGAGAGTACAACTCTGTAAAATAAGTAATACTTATGAGAATAAATATTTTTGAGATAGAGGAAAAATATGAGATTTTTATCACGTAAAGTATAGGTATAGAAATTTAGAGAAAAAGATATAAAAATTTAGATAATATAATGTGGTTTTTATTCAGACAGTAGTACAGTAGTATCTTTCTTAGTAGCTGAAAATTAAACTAAGCATTGTTGCGCGTAAAATCCTTTTAAATGTGTTAGCGAGATATAATGAATAAGATGACACCTACCCTTAAGGATGCGGCCAGCGCAACATGTGTGCTCCGACTTGCCCGTCGGCGTGGGAGTGGGTCAATTACTTACTTTTGACCAGGGCGCCACCAGTTTGAAGTATCCAAATCCGCAGATCCAAACAGGAAGATCCTCGGTCTTAAGAATCCATAAGGGCGATCCAAAATCGACGATTATCCGCTACGCAAGGGCGTTTTAAAATCAACTACTATCAACTACACTGGTTGGATTGAGACATTTCAGAGCAAATAAAAGACGGTCACGTTCGTGCAGGTTTAAATTTATTGGCGTTCGTTATGTTAGACGACAACGTGTTGTCATATTTCTTTCAATAAACAAAATTATATAAATATATAACAAAAGGTAAAATCTCTCACTTGGACACTTAATAACTTGATATATGCGCTCGAATATTGAACTAGTTCATATCAGATGTAACAGTATGACGCAATAAATGATTACAGAAGATCAAAAAAACCAATTCCAACTAATTAAAAATAAGCGCAATATGCATAAGGTATCTATCGTCACATCAAATAATAATTTAAAGTTATCAGGATAATTCTTATTACTATTAACTCCGTTGCGCGTGTACCATGGTATACGTGTCGCAGTTGTACATAAATAAACCTTAAATATTCAGTTTAAGAGATACCGTTATGTAAAATTATTATAATCAGATATTTAGTCAATCAGAACAACAATGTTTATCTTTACCACAATAGAAATTAAATTGTAAGAATGATGAAATATAGCGTAAAAACCTATGAGCATTAATTGAATCACACTAATAAATATCGCAGTTATCTATATACGCATTGGTAAGCTTTGCTTACACCTAATCAGTTCCAAAAATGATTACATCAATACTTCGTAGAAAGAAATAAAAAACACGCAATTTACTACACGCTGGAAAATACTAATAACACGCCAACAACATTAGGTAAACAGATCACCATTATAACCTAAACTTATCTTAACTGGTCTTCGCCGATGTCACCTACGGCCTTCTGCACGCGGACTTCAGCTATGCACCTTGGGACCATAAACTCTCAGTGGCATTGAGGTAATCCCCATACCTCTATAGCTACAGTTGGTACCAATAAACCACAACCAACTGTATTGACTGGCAGCTACTTGGTTAGCTACTTAACCTCTCTTCAAGCAAAGCTCGCTCCAAACAACAATATCTTGCTCCAGATACACAACTCCAAGCACCACAGCTCCAGCCAAAACAATAGCTCCAACAAACTGGCTTCCGTACAAAAAAAACCCTAACTACTTAGGGTTTTTCGATGGTAATGACGAATTGGGGAGCAAACGCTCTCTTCTACAGACATTCCTCGAAGAAGGAAACGGCGTACTTTGTTCCAGAATACACTGCACGTGGCAAGTTACTAATCCAATCTTGACTTTAGGCAAAAACCAGCCCATCCACAGTCAATCCATAAACTAGAGCAACCAAGTAACTTGCGACTTAATTCCCGACAGAAATATAATCCCCTATTTAGGGCGAATTTCAAATTTTTAAACTTTTATCAGGCGAACGCACTACCTCCTTTGAAGGTTTTCTGAAGAAAAAAGGACGATATCTAGCCAAAAACGAGTACCTAGGTCCTGGAATTCGATGTTAAAAAGCTAGTAAAAACTTGAACCATAAGCCCGTTCCACACTGTCCTGTAATCATACGCAAACTACAGCAGCCGATGTCGCCAAATTTACTAACATCTACAATATGCAATGAAACGTATGTAAGGCTGTATGATATTATGTACTGCTGGCAGAACAAAGAAATCCAATGGTAAATCCATCATAAACACTGACCAGACCAACAGCAACTACCTCGTTCCAGCCGGCGTCATTTACAATTTCTAACATCCAATCTGTTCAAGGCATAAACGTACCTTTAGCTCCAGTCGGTTTTTTTCCTTGCTAAAATCAAGCAGCAAGCAAAGTAGTTCGAGCGACGTTGTCAAGTTAAGGAACATACGCATTTAATAACATATCTTGACTGCGTATTTTTAACGCGAAAGCGAAAAAAACAGTCGTTTAATCAAAACTGACGATAGCACATCAATTAATTATGTATTTTCCTGATGGCCTAAATCGCAACCACGTAAAAATTACAGGGCGACCACTTTTCCAATTAAACATCTGGCAACGTTCCAAGAATAACCCTTTTCATTAAACGTTCCAAAGTGCATTATATTTAACGCGTCCGTAGGCAACCAACAATTCTTTTAAGGTATACTTACGCCGAAATAGGAAATTAGTCGCAAGGTATTAAGGGTGGAATCATTGACTTTATTCGCCTCCTATCTGTTACATATTCGTGCTAAATTGTTATGTAACAGCATAAAGTTGAAATTTCTTTCTTTTGTATATCCATGTTTTTAATGCTGCTTGCACATAACACTCACAATTTGGTAACTTCAGAAGTAATTCCTTTAAGCCAAAACTTTTATCAAGAGTGAATTCTTTTGATAAATATATGGAAATTGAGAATTCTCTTTTAAAAAAAAATCAATGTTTATATACCTAGGTTGTAAGGATTTGGAAGTTTTTTTCGGGTTTTAGGATATATTTGTACCTAAACAATGTTAACCCACCAGACATATTCTGCTTAGCTTTGTTATACCCTATATTTTTATGTTTATCATTTTTATTATTCCTGTCAATGTTTAAAAATATAATTTTCCAATTAAACATTGTAAAAAGAATAAGCAGACCTGGAGCAAGTAAATTCAAACGTTTCTATTTCTATATTTCGGATTATTGCAACAAATTTCGGTTCGTATTTTAGGTTTTTCAGATTAACCTGATCGTTATGTTAGCCATATTTTTCTATGATTATAGCAAAGAAAATTCTGTGTAACACTATAATATTTTTTGATTATAGTAATTATTTTATTGTTGCTATTCTTAGATGTTCTACAATGTTATTTTTATTTATATACAGGGCGGTTAAAAATTTAGCTACAAATGGAAGACATTTTTATCTCTCAACTTTCAGGACATTATATTCTTGATGAAAGTTGGTACTTATTACCTCTTAATTATATTTCTTTCTTAACAAGGTCGTAAATTAAAAAAATATTAAAATGACTCAATTAAGAGTAAAGTAGCCTTTTTTTCCAATAACAAAACATTGTAGTACGAAATGTTTCATAAAATCTTATAGAAACCTCAATTTTAAAATATATTTTCTAATTTTGTGAAAATTATACCCCCTTCGAGTACGGCCCTGACTATCTTGTATTTTTACAGTACGCAGCGTAAATTCATACAGCTATATAAAATCAAAAGTATTATTTTATATAATATTTGTAGTTATATTTTAATAATGTATTTTCTCGAAAAAATTTTAGATTTATTTTGTTTTAAAAAAGTATGAAACATATATGGGAAACGTTTTCATTATTGATTTGCCAGAAATTTTTCATCTTAATAAAGGTTTGTGCGTGAAAAATGAATTTCGCCATTATTAGATTTTAATTGAAATGTACAGGGAGATCAAAAAGTAAGAAAATGTGACCATCCAAAATAGAAAATAACTGAAATCAAAATTTTTGAAACGGCACATTTAAAGGACATGAAAATAAAAGCAGAGAAGTTTATTAACTTTTTTCCATACGAAATATTGTTGCTGAGATTTCACCTGCCGACCCATCCATAGACGCGTTTCGCCGTATTACGGCTCGTCAGTATGGCTGCTGACCCTATAGACATACTGACGAACCGTAATACGGCGAAACGCGTCTATGGATGGGTCGGCAGGTGAAAAAGAGCGGAAGTACAGAAGGTACAAACTTTCTGATGTATTTGGATTTCAGTATTTTCTATTTTGAATTGGCACATTTTCTTCCTTTTTAATCTCCATGTACATTTCAATTAAAATCTGGTAATGGTGAAATTAATTTTTTATTCAATCAGACCAAAAACTACACCTTTCCGATGTGTTTTCTCACCGCAAAAGTCATGATTCCAGTATATTGTATTCGTTGCTTGGCAACATGCGATAACTGTACGGGAATATAACATTTCCGTCCTATTCAAACACCTTGTTTGTCAGATCTGAAATTTATCAAAAGTAACATTCAGCTGTAGTTTCCGTAGTTACGTAATAAACTTCAAGCTCGCTCGATTTAAAACTTGATATTATGTTGAGTTTAAATTTAAAACATCGTTTTTATTTAAAGTAATATTTGGCTCTATTTTTATAAATACATATTCTTATTAATTCCGATCGGATAAAAAATAATATGTGTAACTCGTAGGAAAAGCACATTCCTGGACTCCTGTGTTGCTGGCCTCGGTTGCGCCTCGTCCAGAAATTACCACAATCGTCCAGGAATGTTTTGCTTTTCCTACTAATTACACAATATACTATTTCTTCACGCACTAACTTTTATCAAGTGGGAAATTTTCGAGGAAATCAATAATAAAAAAGATTCTTATTTGTTGCACACTTACATATATTTAGTGGGCTACACTGTAATAAAATAAAATAGTGTATCTATGAAGAATATCACTAAAACGCTATATATACAATAGTTTTTATAATGTTGAAAACTCGAGGGGGTATAATTTCCAAAAAAAAAAGAAAGTATTATTTTATATATTTTTTAATTTTAACTTCAATTTTTATACCTATAATAAGATTCATAAAAACTTTTGTTAATAAAATATTTTCATATTTTGAAAGTTAAGGGTATATAATAATAGTATAGTTTACACTTGAGTCGTTTTAAATTTTTTTTATTTGCAGCCTTGTTAAGTTGTTAATCATGCTTGAAGATTTATTAAGAGGTTTTGTATTAAGCACCAACTTTTATCAAGAATAAAATTTTATGAGAAATGATACATAAAAAAGTGTTCGATTTGTTGCAATCTTTACTTTTTTTGGCGACCCTGTATATGTAGTATTGCAACGCCAATCTAAATGGTGAAAATACTTACTGTTTTCTTTGTGTCTGACACTTATAATTTGTACCTTTATTCAAATAAAAATAAATATTTTAGAAAGTGAGTTTTATGCAATTTTAATATTCCTCTGTAATTTTCCTAATTTTTAAGTGTACCAACCTACCAACTGAAATTCTCCAGACTATGTTAATTTTCGGATGCACAGTAAAAATACTATAAAGATTTAACAACCATATTCTGGAAAATTTACATAACAATATTCCAATGTAAGTTTTCTACTTTCCAGTGTATTTAGCGAAATTTTCCATCACATTTCCTGAAATTTTACTAAGTTCATTTACATTTCAGGAAACTTACTTACAAATATTCCACTGTAAATTTCCTAATTTCAAGTGTACTAACCGAAATTCTCCGTCACATTACCTGAAATTTTATTGTGTTAATTTTCGGATGCACTTTAAAAATACCATACAAATTTCCTCTTTTTATGATATTTTAAATAGAAATATTCCACTGTAATTTTTATTACTTCCAATGTACTTTTACAGAATTAAGTGAAAAAACAATATAAAGGTATTTTTTCGGTAGATTTATTGTGTAACACAGTTGCACCAACTTTTTACCGAAAAATTACCGCTTAATTTTTTACTGTGTTGCATGAAAACGATAATATTGATCCGGAATCAGGCAATGCATTTAAACCAGAAGTTATACCTGATTATATCAGAATAAATAAATCAGGAGTTGATACGGTAGATCACTTTGAAAGTACTTATTCGGTATGGAGAATCACTTGCAGGTGGCCTATGACAGTATTTCTTTCAGTGCTTAATATTGCAGGAATTATGTCATATTTAGATCCAACCGTATGGACGCAATGGATGCAAGGCGTTTATATCTAAAAGGTTTGGTAGAAGAGCTTATGAAACCGTACATGATGCGACGTGTAACACTGATATTGCCGTTCTTCTAAGCTTGCAAATTAAACAATATCTGAACCTAACTTAAACAGAAAGACAATCAGATGTTGTAGAATCAGAGACCCCTATAACAAAGCCGAAATGTTCTTACTGCCAAAGGAAGCAAAACCGCAAGATCAGTTCGAAATGTGCCAAGTGCCTAAGGGCGATTTGTAAAGAACCTTCTGTTACTTATTACGCTGAATGTGTAAAATCAGAATCCGACTAATACTCCAGAGAAATAAAACTTCCTCTGCGGAATGAGGCCGAACAAGCTGAATTTTTGCAGAGACCTTCGTTTTGATGTTCTTATGAAGCACAAAAAAATCTCATATGCCTACCCTTGTGCGTCTTGAGATATCGAAGGTCAAAGGTCATGAAAATAGTTTTTTTCGCGAAAATCTCGCTTCGTAATTGGTAATACTGTATTATACTGCAGAGCTGTAAATATAAAAGCACTTTCATTAATCTGTTAGACTGGAACATTAAATTCCCATTATTAAAGCCGTTCAAAATTTGTTTATTTATAAAAAAAATATATAATAAATAATTAATAACAAAAATACATTCTTTTCCACACCACATTTGAAGTAGAATGCAAGGCGCGTTTTGACATGGTATCCCCAATAGGCCTAATCCATGTTTTCGATCTTAGAAAAAGTTTCTTAACAATAATCTATCATTTTTTGCACCTGGGGCTACGCGCCTTATGTTTCCTTACCTTCCTCCTCGTCTTCGTGGGGTTCCACTAGCACCTCTATCAACACATTATCTTCGTCAGATGCTTCCTCTATATCCGTTGGCTCTATGTCTGTTGGCAAAACCTCTTCAGGCTCAGGGTCATTGAAGTCTTCGATGTTTTGCAACTCTGTTGACGGGTTCAGGCAGGCCTGACCCTGACACTGACCACAAACTTTGGAGCATGGCAGCCCGACTTTTCTACACTCGCACTGCGCACCACTACCCCTTTTTACAATTACAGAATATTGTATTTAATAGTTCGACTGGAGCAGGTGGCAGTAGTGTTGTTTTCGGCTGTAATATGTCGTTTTTTAAATCCCAACCCCATTCTTCGGATTGTAGATTTTTGCCTAGCCAAATCTGTACTTAGTAGTAGACCCAATAAATATGCTGTCGAGCTGCTTTACTGGTAGGTGGAAGGGATGACAATTAAAGAGGTCTATTAAGTCGTGTAGCCTTAATGAATTGGGTGTATCTAAATTTGTCAAGGTTCACTTCATCTTTTGGAACACCATATATAGCTAACAGAAAACGCTTTCCGTTCTGAAATAATGTATCTAGCGGGCAATTTTCTGCTTGAAATATTTGAGCCGAGTGAGTCAAATCGGGATGTTTCTCAAACATTGTCATAACCTGAAGTTTTCCTTTGTTGAATAGTGCCTATGTAGTGTCGCATCCAGTTAGGGCATGCAAAAACAAAATATGTTCTTTGTAAAGACGATATTTGCCGAGACTTTTAGACGAATAAATTCGTGTTGATGTAGTCCCTTTGCCAATTTTCTTTAAGAAAATTTGTCGATGATGTGACTGGGTTCGTCCTATTAAGAGAACAAGCAAATCAATGTCTTCTGTAATGATGACGGCGGTTCTTTCTTTTTCCGATACTTCCATGGCGGTTTCGATGATTAGAACATCTGCATCATCCTTGGCTTGTTTTGTAGCGATGTTGGCAGCTTGTAGTTGTTCAATAAGCATTTCAATAAAATTCTTTTTGTTGAATCGGTTTGACAAGAACTTTTCTTGGGTGACTGGCACAATCATTGTTGCATCAAAGCGAATTTCATAAGATGTAGACAGTGCAGTGCTTCATCTTAATTGCTCCATTTGCTTTTATATTTCTATAGTTGTCTGAGTATCCGTCAAATATAACAATTATTTTAGAACCAAAATACCTTTGCAAATATGTAACATATCTATCCAGAGTGTCGGAGAAAGTATCGTTTTTGTTCCATACGACATCGATATCTCAAGACGCACAAGGGTAGGCATATGAGATCTTTTTGGGCTTCATTGGAACATCAAAACGAAGGTCTCTGCAAAAATTCAGTGTGAATTGTTAATTCCACTTTATGTCAAATCTTTTTAAGCTCTAAATGAAATGTTGTCTTAGTAACTGTACATAATTTTTTTCACCGAAAGGTATTTTTTTCACGCGAATGTGCCCGCCCAATGCTCACCTGCGAGCAATGGTGTTATTTTAAGGGCCGCGTGCCCTTTAATTCTCTGCTCCCTTTAAATTAATTATCCAGTAATGCAGAATTATATAAATTACTTAATGATCATTGATCATTCATTATATTATTCTTTAAATATCGTTAAACAAAATAATATAAGAACGTGCATTAAATACCTTTAAATATCTGATTTATGCAATTTGAAATATAAGCAACACATATTTTTGGTATTCAAACTAATTGTTGCCCACAGAATTCAACTAAGATATTATCAGAAATT
>JAEQML010075945.1:0-13600 GCA_016904865.1 Pissodes strobi
ATTTCATTAGGGTCACTAAACTTGCACTTGTGCAGTTTACATCCTTGAGCCGGGGCCGAAGTGGCTCTATAACAATCCAAACAAAATTTCAATCATTTGTGGAGCCAAAGGCAATCAATTCCAGGGTAAGTACAATATTTATGTTAAACACCCGGTATTCATCTGCTGATAAATGATGATAAATATTAATTGAAGTTTACTGTATTGCTTTGCAGAAATTGGAACAGGACTTAGAGATTGAAAGAAAATCAACCGTAGATTTTAAAAGCCGAAATAGTACTAACGCTCAAAATTTAAAAGCTATGAGAGTGAGAATAACAGAATTGGAAAACGAGAAAAAAGATGTAGAAAACTCCAACTCCGATTTACAAAGAAAAATTAGGTAAGTTGTAATATTGGTGTAGGTGTTGTTGCCACATTTTTAGCTGTGCGAAAATATTCTTGAACTTTTTTGTGAAGAACACAGGATTTAATTTTAATGTTTTAATTTGTTTAATACGTATTCAGCCAGTTGGCAAACTATTAGCTGCTAGTAATCAAACCATGAATTGAGCAAAATAGTTTCCGTAGACGCAAGTCTGAAATTGTTCTGGTTTTATGGAAATCAGCGTATTTTGTGACATTTATCTCACTTCATATTTCAAGGTGTGTTGCATAGTTGTGATAAAAAAGTTATCTGTTAAAGTGAGTGAAATCAAGCATTTTTGAACAGATGCTTTTGATACTCTGTACCTTGAAAATGAGGCACATTTGAACACTACTAAAAAAATGTCTCTATGAATCATAAAATATATGTTTTGTAAGCAACAATAATAATTATAAAGTACGCATCAATTGAAACGATACACCTAAAAAAACACCAACTTTTAAACGCTGCAACTCAGCCAAATACAGTTTAATTTGGACTTTTTGCACCATTCCTAAAAGGGCGATTCTTTAGCTATAAATTGCTTGTAAAATGATGTTAAAATATTACACGCTATCAGTTATACAGGCTGTTGAAATAGTGAGTGCAGAAACCTTAATTTTTGACCAAGAATTTCTGCTCGGTGAGGAAAGTAATTTTGGATATTACTATACTTTCTGAAGTATTGGGCCTATATCTCGGAACGTCTTTGCAAATTTGATGTTACCTTTATACGGGCGGAGAAATCGTCAATTTTTAAAATGTGTGCATTTTATGACGTTTCCGTGTGTTTTAGCCTGGCATTGTACATACGACTCTATATTTCTTATTAGGGTTAACAGTTGGTGACACTACCAAAACATTATGAAAATGTTGCTCAGCGATATGTATACAGGGAGGCAGGAAAAATTGTATTTTAAATCGGTTTTCGTCAAGCTTGTTTTAGTTGTCGGAAAATTTTGTAAATGGAAGTTCTTGTTTAAATTGTCCGTAAATGGCCCGTAAAACGGTTTCGATATTTTACAAATCGTAAAAAGTTATTTTGTCAATTATCCAGGGTGGTGAAAAAATAATTAGTGCAAAAATCATAAATTTTATAACATCGTTTTTTATTCTCTAAAAAAAGCTACATTTAGGAACTCTAGTGGGTTTAAGAACAATACAATCAATAACGCAACACGTAAAAAATAAAATAAGAAAAATTTGAACTTAATATCTTGTTGGCCCCCCATGAACTCGAATAACTTCTTGGCATCTTGAGGGCATGCTTCGAACTAAAGTATTAATAAAATCTTGGTTGATGGCTTCCCAGGCCTCCTCAACGGCACGACGTAATTCAAATATGGAGTTTGGTTGATATTGGTGCAAGACTAACTTAAGTCGGCTCCACACATGTTTAATAATATTTATATCCGGCGACACGCTGGCCAGTTCATTCTTTCAATATGATGGTCTTCCAGCCATCTTGTCACTCTGGCTGCGCGATGGGGCCTAGCATTGTCGTCGACGAGTATGAAATCGCGACAATAATTTCTGGCGAATGGAAGCACGACAGATTCTAACATTTGATTAAAATACATGTCAGCATTGACGGTCTCTTCCATGATGACAAGCTCTGTTTTTCCGTTTAATATTACACCTGCCCACATAGTTAACCCATCGCCACCAAAGGTTCCATACACTCTTCCAAATACCTCTCTGCCCGCCTTCTCTATACCAAAAAGCGTCCATCTGGGCCACTTAAATTTATTCTGCATTCGTCGGTAAACAGACAGTGCCGCCATTTGTTTTCCCCCCAGTGTTTATGAGCTCTTGCCCATTCCCTGCGTCTGGTGCGGTGGTTATCTAGCAGACGAGGGCACTTACCTTTTCTCCGAGCCCTTAATCCCCCGGAGCCAAGCCTTCTTCGGGCCGTGGATAAAGAGACTTG
The DNA here is from genome assembly GCA_016904865.1 of Pissodes strobi. Taxonomy (NCBI): domain Eukaryota; kingdom Metazoa; phylum Arthropoda; class Insecta; order Coleoptera; family Curculionidae; genus Pissodes; species Pissodes strobi. The sequence continues at coordinate 2,337 of JAEQML010075945.1, forward strand.
GAGATTTGCTTGATTTCTTAACATTCGGCTGGTTAATGTTTGTGTTCTTCTCTGGGATTGGTTCGCCTTGGTTGTCCTCCGCAGTGTCTATATAAGCGGTACTTCCATTTATGTTATGCCGTTCGATAGCTCGATATACGGCACCGATCGATGTATTTAACAAATCAGCTGTAGTTCTGTACGAATAACTTTGATTTCTTAATCAAATAATATTGTCCAATATGAAATTATTTAACCTAGCAGGCATTTTAACTCAAGAAATATTTGAGAATATCTGACACTTCTGTGACACGAACAATAATAAAAAAACATGCTGTTAAAACCATGGAGCATGCAACTTTGTTGCTATAGTTTTTAACGTTAAATATGGAGACTTTATGAACATTTGCCAAATTTCGAAGCAATGGATTAATCTCTAAAGAAAATAAAACAAAATGTTGAGTCTTAAAACTTTTGGCTTTAGAAAGATAAAAACAATGGATCATTTTTTAAACAAGAAATTAATGTGATTGGAAAGCATCAGCAAATTTATTAATATAACCTAAGTGCCTAAAAATGTTTTGCACGCAGAAAATTAAAAATTTTTGCACTCATTATTTTTTCACCACCCTATATAATTGACAAAATAACTTTTCACGTTTTTTTTCGTGCTTTAATTTGACAAAGTTTTGACGATTCAAGGTTTGCCAATTTTTAGGTGTACAGTAATCTATGGATAATCCGAACAGAAAGTTGGCAGACCCCGTTCGGTTTATCAAAACGTTCGGATTATAGAATTCATAATAAATGATATATTAATCATACAAATACATTCCCGCCACAAAAAAATTTGGTGTCAATGGCATAACAACTTTCATTTATGTTTATACATATGTATTTCAAAATAAAAACAAACTTCTAAGGAAATGCAAAATCTTACATACATTGGATACATATTGCAAATACAAAATATTCAGTAAAAGTTCAGATTACAGAATTCGGAATTCAGGATGTTCGGATTATGGATATCATTTTACACATTGTGGCGGTTCGGATTATAGAGTATTTCGGAATACAGCTTACTATTGGACGTAGAGGAATATTTAGTTTATGTATTTTTGGTACTCCATAAAAATGAGGTGTTTTACTATTGTGTGGTGTCAGTTTGAATCTTTCTATGTCATTGAATTGATTTTTGTGTTTTTTTAACATATTGTATATCTATCTCTCAATACGTTCTGTTGGATCATTATTTAGTATTGAGTAATTACCGTCATTTAAAAGGGACATTATCTTTTCATCGTAAGTAATGCAATTCATTATTACGGTTGAATTACCTTTATCGGCTGGTAAAATTTTAATAGTGTTATCTCTTTTTAATGATTGTAATGCTCTTTGTTCAGTGTATGTTAAGTTTTATTTAGTTTTAAATGGTTTTTCTAGTGTTATTTTAGTTCTAATTCTAAATTCATCTTTATGTTCTTCTAGCAAGTTTTGTGTTGTTTCTTCAATTGCTGAAATGATATCAAACTATCAGATATTTAAATTTTAATTCAAATCACCCAACCATGGTCAAAAAGGGGGTCGTAAAAAGTCTATATGATCGAATGAAAATAATTTGTAATAATCAAAATTTCAACACAGAAAAAGAATTTTTAACCAATGTTTTAATTAATAATAACTAGTGATGCACGGTCCGAATATTACCATCAGAAGTTACGGTAATATTACCTAATATTCCGTAATATTACCATTCCCCTTGAGTAACATTCCTTTGTTACCGTAATATTCCCTAAAAGTTTCGGCAATTTTCCGGGTAATATTGCGGTAATGTTCGGTTACGTAAAATTCGCCTCGTTTTTAAATTCATAAGGGATTTGTTGCTTGTTGTGACACACTGCGATAGCGCGTTGGTCCACATGACATGCAATACACAAATTTTCTTTTAAGTTTTCATTTTGATTTTATTTTGTGATATACGCAAGTGGCGCAAGTTAATGCCAGCTTTATTTATATTTTTTTACAAGAGTTAGTAGAGTTACTATTTCTTTTTTTATTTTTTAAGGCTATTTGCTTTGAGATTTGGGTTCACTGCACGGCAAAGTATTTTGTTATTTTATTTAATAAACTTGTACAGTTATGTTGGGGTTTGGGTTAGTTGTACAGGGTGGCTCGAATTCCGGTCTATGTATGGGGATCTCGAAAACCGCGAGAGATACAGTGTCAGTCAAATTAGGGCAAAATTGCGCATTTAGGTGCCTAACAATATGCCGTTTAGAAAGTTTTAAAATTCCGAGTATTTCCGTAGATATCCGGAAAAAAAACCAACATTTTGACAAATCTTTTGTTTTTTTTCCTCGGCTTATTTAAAACCGGATTTCAAATTCAGTTGCACTTTTGCATTGACACTTTTTCCGTTCTATTCAATGGTGGTATCCCGCTTGGAATCCGACGTTTCGTCTTCAAGGTGTCATCATCACTTTCTTTTTTTAAATACGAACTTTAATTTTTTATATCGTCTTTCAGTGGATATTGACGTTATTAATATGAATATGTGTTTTTAATTTTTTATTTTTTATTTTATTTTTTTTATTTACTTATTTTGCTTTGACGTAATTTTAAATAGTTTAAATTATTTTCGAAATGTTCATATTCTATAAAAACATTTTATTTTGTTTTTGTTAAGTGGAAACTTGAAACCTTTATTTTCAATAAAAATAAAAACTAGTAAAATTTAATAAACAGGTTCGTTTATTTTTTACCCCAAAGCAAAAGAAATGATTTAAAAAAAAATTGAAATTAAAAAAAAAAGAATCAAAAAAAAATAAAAACATATTCATATTAATAACGCCATTATCATCTGAACAACGATAAAATAAATTAAGTTCATATTTAAAAAAAGAAAGTTGATGATGTCCCCTTGAAGACGAAGCGTCGGATTCTATGCTGGATGTCACCATTGGATAGAGCGGAAAACGAGGCAATGCAAAACTGCAGTTCAATTTGAAATCCGTTTTTAAATAAGCTCAGGAAAGAAATAAAACTACTTTTCAATATTTCGGTTTTTTTTTTCGGAATACTCGGAAATTTAAAATTGCCTAAAAGGCATATTGTTAGGCACCTAAATGCCCAATTTTACGCTAATTTGACCGACACTGTATCTCTTACGGTTTTTGAGTTCCCCATACATAGACTGAAATTCAAGCCACCCTGTACATATATTTAACCGATTTCTTTTTTTGCACTTAGATTAAAAATTTGTATTACTGTGATGAAAGTTTTAAGTTCAATTATTTTGTATGTTATTAAACTTTTTGAAGCCATCGAATTAGGGCAATCATCAGTTCATTTAATGAAGCTATATGTGCTCTCGATGGATTTGTTCTTTCTCCTTTGCACATTTAAAAAACATAGCTTTTTCAACGCTCTTTAGCAATATTACCGAAAATTACGTAATATTACGTAATATTACCAATATTCTTATCGAAAAATAAATTACCAGTAATTTTGCATCACTAATAATAACTATCCTATTGATTTCATTGAAAAATGCTTTATTGATTTTGAACAACCAAATATTAGATAAAATCAAAATAAACCTATTACGAACCTCTTTATTCCATATATTCCTGGTTTATCAGACAAAATAAAACGAATAGGTAACAAATTTAACATTTGTACTATTTTCAAAACAGAAAACACTCCTAGATCCAAACTAACAAAAACAAAACCACTCAATGAAAATGAAACTACTAAAAATGTTATCTATAAAATACCATGTGAATGCAATAAATTTTATATAGGTGAAACCTGTAGACCATTATCAAAACGAATAAAAGAACACCAAACTTATATTAAAAATACACAATTCCACAAATCACATATTTGTCAACATGCATTTGATAACAATCACAGAATACAATGGAACGCTTCAAGTATTTTGGCAAAGGAACCTTCATCTAAAAAACGTAAAATTAAAGAAAGTGCTTTAATTTTATTAAATAAAGATGAATGTGTTGCTTCAACTTCTGTAAGTTTTAATGCACCTGGTTACCTTTGCTTAAAAGTGAAGTTGATAAGGGACACTTAAAAATTAACTAATCCTTTCAACAAAAATCATTAAATTCTTCCTAAGCGAATAAACCAAATTATAGATATATAAAACTTCAAAAAAATTAATTTACCAAATAACACCTCAATATCACACTAAAGACCAGTAACCAGTAATTAAATGATATGGCATTATAATCATCATCCTGTCAAAGTCAGTTCAGCGCTTGACAATCTGCAAGAGCTTTTTACTGTTTTATTGTATTTACTAACCATTTTCATTTTTAGATTGTATCTTTCTTGACAACGGTGACAGATTTGATCACCGAAACGTTGAAGTTATCTAGGTATTTCGTTAGGGTCACTAAACTAGCACTTGTGCTGTTTACATCCTGGAGCCAGAGCCGAAGAGGCTCTATATAACCAATTCAAAATGATAGTGGAGAGAAAACCCAAAAATTTGTAAGTTAAAATATATTTGGCTGAGTTGCAGCGTTTCAAAGTTGGTGTATAGTTTCAATTGACGCGTACTTTAGTTTAAAGTAGTACTCCAATTTTTTGGTAGTTAAATTTTGGTATTCAACAATAAGCCAGTTTTGGTTCGTTTGAATTGCTAAGCAATGTTAGCTAATTACTTCATATAACTTAAGATTTTAAGGAACGTATTTATGTATTTCCACAAATAATTGTACTGCAATACTTGCAACTTAAGGAATTAATTTGTGAACTTATTTTTGTACTATAGGATTTAAGCTTCAGTAAAGTGAACACAATGGAAATTTTCCAATATGAAACAATGTGAAAATAAGAAAAACACTAATTTAAACGGTCTTTTATGTGCCAAGCCTACTTTGTCAGTTGCTTTTTTCGGTGTTCAAGCAGTTTTTTAAAACCTAAAAAAAGCAATTTGTAAATATAAGAGGTTTCACTTTAACGAATTTTTCCTAATAACGTATTTCCTACGTAAGGGCTGCTCCAAGAAATTGTTACATTTCAGTTAATGTGCCAACATGCTACCTTAAGTCCCAATTGGCAGCCTCGTATAAATAACACAGATTACCTAGAACCGAACCCTTTAATGTTTTTCCTATACTGCGTTTTCGTGGCCTTGGCCGCTTGCGACTTCCCGTTCGGCTCGAACGGTGAGGTTGAAACAGTTTGTTGCACCAGCTACATAGTTTAACCGGTCGTAAAAATGTGATGACGTTTTTTTTGCTTCATCGATTTTGATTTGTATAAAACAATTCTAAGTATGACTATGAAAATAGATTGCTTTTTTTAGAATCTATTAAAGCATGTGAATAAGGTATATGTCGATATTTAAATGTTTCAAAAACATATCTGCATCTTTTATATTAATTACTACTGCGACAATCACTTTTTCTAGTTATTTGTTCAAAATAAAATCAGTGAGACCATTTCTTTTCAGCTTTTACATTGAAGGTTGTGAGAACGAAAGTCACTTCCTTTTTTACGACTTTTAAGGTCTGCATATTTTATTGTGTAAAATATTCTTAACCTAATAAATAATTTAATTACATAAATAAAGGGAAGCCCGAACATGGATGTTTGAAGGGTATAGACTTCATTTTCTGAAAATAAGTTTTGGTAACGTGTATCTCTGCATCAAACTCACTTACAAATATTTTTTATTGTTTAGAATCAAAATAGATGACGTCTTCGTTGGGTGACTTTAATTTTCTAAAATAATTGTTTTCAGAGTCATATGCTTTGAAATGTGTTACTAAGAGCGACTTGTCTAAAGTTTCTACCGCATCAGAAAATTAAAGACAAAGGTGGCATTCATAAATTTTTAAACTCTTTTTCAAAAGGTAACCACACACATAATTGAAAGCATTTTGAAGTGTTACATTTTCACGTCGATAATCATAATCTGCCAGACTTATAGCTGCTTCTAAATTTGGATTATTTTCGAAATTTTCATCTGAAATCTCATTGGTATCTCGTAGTTGGATTAGTTTGGGTCGTTCTCAGAATTCATATGATGTGAATGTAAAAAGTTTTGGCAAAATAGTTAAATATGCTCTTTCAAATTGAATCGGAGTTGGGTTTACACAATTTGTCGAATACCCCGTCAATCAACACCTTTGCACACACACCGCTCGTCGAGCGCCATAGGATCTCCCTTTAGTGTGTTGTGTGTGCCACTGCCATAAAAAAAAGTCCCAAAATAATTCTCTAAACAGTCTTGAAAATGACTAAAGTTTCCTTGAAATAAACGAACAAAACAAGGAAGAAAGATATCAAAATATGTAATATTTATTGTCTAGAATGCTTAGTAACTAGATTAAAGTGGCCGTGGCACGCCGATTTAGCTCCCGCGTCAATTTAGCCCCCACGTAATCGGCACCTTTCGCATCTGTTTTAGGTAATCTGTGTCAATAGTAAAGTCCATTCAAGGCTATTGCGCTGTTACGTCAGAATTTCTGACGTCAAAAGAAAAGATCCGTACGTCTTAGATAGACTCGTACGTTATTTTTTACACTAGCCAACACCTGTACCTGTTTTCTATTCCGGAGCACGTTCCGTTTTTATCAATTTAACATACTTATGACAATATTGTTTTAAACGTCTGGGCATCTGAATAATACCTTTGACAGTTCGTTTAATTTAAAATGATAATATGCTTTTTATCATCTAAAATCCGTTTAAAAACGATTTTAAATGGCAAAATTGTATATAATACCGCCCTAGCGGCTAGAATTGGTTTGCGCATTTCCGTCTCATTTGCCGAGATTTGTTCTCATATCGCCGCGTAAGATGTTTACACATCAAAAATACATTTTTTCTAGAGATATCATTTTTTAGTATTATCAAATAAATAAAAAACAAATATTACTTACATTGTGCACAGCTTTCCAGGGTAAACGTGGCCTACCAGCATCTTTTTCACGTGTGAAATAATGCACTAATTTTAAAATTAATGCTTGCTCTTTCTCACTGAACCGGTGGGGCATCTCAAAACGATTTTTATTAGCAATTATTAGCGTAAAACACAAACCAACTACCAACAAATCATTAAATGAATTAAATCTGTTATTTTCGTTATGATATTTTGACATTGACGCAAATCGATGTCAAAGATTCCAATTTGACGGACCAATTTAGTACATACGTTCATTGCATAAAGAAAGATGGAATGATATGATGTAACAGCGCAATAGACTTGAACGGACTTTACATATTTGTTTCTAATCAACTTTTTTAAGCCTTGGCGGTATGACAGTGTAATCATTAGTTCTTCAAACACGTTTAATAATTTGTCCACTAATTTTTTTTATTTCTTCGTTCCAAGTTGTTTTTACATGAACCGGAATTGGAAACCATAATTACCTCATATTTAATCAAACCTTCCAGCTAGAATGACTTTGACAAAGAAGACGATTTTTCTTGAAAAAATTACCACGAAATATATACTAAAATATGTCGAGAATTAATTGAGCATGTATAAATTTCACATTGATCAAGTTCCATTATTTTTGACTAGCTTTAGCATGAATTGGCTGATTCAGATTAGTCTGTCAATTTTATAACTATATTCTGCACACTTTTTAGGTTGTTGCAAGACCAGCTAAAACATAAAGAAAGCCAATGGATAAAAGAGAAAGATGAGATGAGCAAGAGCCTGAAGCATCAGGAAAATCTATTACAAAAAATAACTGCGGACAAGAATCAGTTTGAAACTAGGTTAATACTAGACCTTACGTTAAGGGCATTTGCTGAACTACTATTTCCCCTGCGCATTGCATATTATTAAAAAAATGCCAAAAAATTTTTATATTGAATGCTAAACAGCCGAGTAAAAATTTGTTGGTCTCAAGTTTTAGTCGATTAGCTTTTTGATTTTGATATAGCTCTATAATGAAATTGAATAGAAACACTAAACATTTGGGGTTTTTACATTATAATCATAGGCAATACATATTTTATAGAATAAAATAAACTAGCGACATCACATTTCTTTTTCTTTATGTATTTAGTTCTGTAAAATCCAGTAAATATTTAGGACTCTAAAAACATATAAACACTTCTTTGAAAATTCCTCAATGTTTTACGTATAGGCCAATCAACGAATGGCCCAAAAGGGGGTGTAGAGTGCGTGAGCAGGGACCTTAGCGATTTCTTCAGAAACTTGTTCTGGGTACTTAGGGAGTAAACATACTAAAAGTCCTGACGTCTAGGTGGGGAGCCGGGAGGGGGGGAGCACAACGAAGGTTCCATTTTTGAGTTTTTTTGCTTATATCTCAAAAACGGTGTATCGTGCGGAAATTTTTTCTAACTAAACATGAAAGTGTATGAAATTCTCTACAAGCTTCCTGCCATATTCCTTTTTCGAATTCGCAACCGTTTGCGAGCTACACGCTCGGGAAAAGTGAAAATAAAAAAAAATAAAACTATCTCACATTTTTCATCAAACATTCCTTCATATCGTTTAAACTATTCATCTACGGTCAAAAGCTTTTTTTAGAAAGTTGCAGAGAATTTAATTCCCTTTAAGAATATACATAGGCCAATATATCTCCAACCGGTCAAAAGTTATATCAATTAAAATTTCGTCTTTTTCGGAAGAAGCTGTTTTTGTTAATCCTGAGCCACAAATGTCGCTTGTGTATCGTCCAAAAATATGTGTTGCTACACATGAAATCGGCATATTAAATGCAGTGAACGAAAGTCTTGTTACACGAAATTTAGCAAATGATATTTTAGAGATAATAAAAATAAGACACGTATAAGGTAAGTAATGTATTCAAGTTTTCATTCTCTTCGGCCGTGAGGGTCCTGGCAAGGGTTCTTCATCTACGGCATTTTCGGTCTCAGTTGTGGTGGTTCTTGCTGGAGGGGCTCTACGTAGCCTTCATCGTCCTCCTCGTCGTAAATAGGCACTCCTTTAAGGCAATTCCCTTGGCAGTGGAGGCACGCTGCAGAACAGTTCAGCATTGCTTTCCGACATCCACATTTGCCACTAACACAATCCTTGGTACAGTGGCAAAATATCGTTTTCAGTACCTCCGATGCTGGTGGATGTTATGTTGCAATTGGCACCAGGGTGTCTCCTACGTGTTTCCAACCCTACTCTTGAGGGGCAACTCATTTCCGAGCCACTGCTGCACTTGGTGGAAGGTGTGCCGGGAATGCTCCTTAGCTGCGTTCTCAGTTGGTGGGAGGGAGCTGATGTCAGGCTTAATATTCGCCACGTACCTAATGAACGACTGAAGCGGTACTGGTTGACTGAGGTTGACTTGCTGGTACCCCATATCATTAATTTGAGAAAGCACATCTTCCCAGCCTCTTCAACGTCGCCGCGAGTGGAAGAGGGGTTGTAAAAAGTAACTGCCGCTTTCTTGATGGTTTGTGGCTTTAAGTACAATTTTGAGAAGGCGACCTTGCTTTTCCTTAAAGTTGAAGATGCTGTGTCACAGCCGGTAAACGAATGTAAGAACAGGATGTGCATCTCTTGGGTAGACAGTACCATTGTTTTAGTTTTCCCTCGGCCGGGCTTTAAGAGCAGGACGTCTTGGATAAGAGGAGGGGAAGATATCAAAAGAACAGCGGAGTCTACATCCTCACCAACAAGAGCCACAGAATTGTAAGTGGATTAATCCACAGCGTTCTTTACTCTTTACGATAAGGACATCAGCATCATCGGTGGCCTGCAGAGTCTGTATCCCATACTCCTGAAGCTTTGTCTGTAGTAAGGAAGTAGGATTGGACAAAAATTCTTGTTTCACAGGTATCGATGTGATCCATGTTAAATGGATCTCACCCGACCTCCTCAGTCTGTATCGTCTCATCTGTTCTTGTGATTTTATACTGTTGGCTGAGTTCGAGTAGCCATCAAATACCAGAGTGCGACTGATTCCAGGATAGTGGTGGTTGACGTAGGTGATATATCCATCACAAATAGTGGCAACGGAGGCATCTTTTTGCCAAATTATTCTATGCAGCAGGAATCCTCCGTCCACTACTATGTTCATCTGAGACAGTTGAAGAGACTTATTACATTATTATTATACAATTTATGATATAAATGTCTTATTTTTGTTATCTTCAAAATAAATTTTGTTATTTTTTCATGCAACAAGATTTTTGTTCACAGCATTTAATATCCCGATTTCATGTGTAGCGACACATATTATTGAACGATACACACAAGCGAGAGTTGTGGCTCAGGAATAATAAAAACAGCTTCTGAAAAAGGAAATTTTACGAAAAATTTTACAATTGATGTAACTGTTGACCGGTTGGAGATATATTGGTATATGTATATATATTCTTAAAGGGAATTGAATTCTCTACAACTTTTTAAAAGAGGCTTTTTTTCCTCAGATGAATGGTTTAAACGATATAAAGGAATGTTTGATGAAAAATGTGAGGTAGTTTTATTTTTTTGTAATTTTCTCTCTTCCCGAGCGTGTAGCTCGCAAACGGTTGCGAATTCGAAAAAGGTATATGGAATGAGGGTTGTAGAGAATTTCATACGCTTTCATGTTCTATAAGAAAAAAAATTCCGGACGATACACCGTTTTTGAGATATAAGCAAAAAACTCAAAAATTGAACCCCCCCCTCCCGGCTCCCCACCTATACGTCAGGACTTTTAGTATATTTACTCCCTAAGTACCCAGAACAAGTTTCTGAAGAAATCGCTTAGGTCCCTGCTCACGCACTCTACACCCCCTTTATTGACTGAACTAATAAAAAAAAATCATGTCGAAAATAACATATTTCACCAAAAACATCTTTTCATTTTCTCTCAAATAATATCTACAGATTGAGTAGAGCATTTTCATTTATTATAAGTTTCCTTTATAGTTTCTGCTTCTTTCTTTACAACATCGCACAACTTAATCCGAATTTTCACGAGCAATAAATGAAATATACTTTTCGTTAATAAAAGCGGTACTTTTTGTGGTAAAAGATGATACAGATAGTATGCTTCGTTCCTTTCACTTTTTATCTAGAGTAATAAAATATTACAAACCATCTCATCGGGAAGTGTAACCATGTTCCGAAAATATTTCAAGCATTGGTTTCATCACTAATGCCTTTTTAATACATTTGCTTCATACAAAATATATATGTCTCTCAAATACCTACCTGCTCGGAGTCTTGTAATTATAAAAACAATACACAACTGTAATATTTACTTACTTTACACCCTGAATTTTCCCCTTAATGCGACTGCCTAACATCAACAGGATTTAAGCGATCCATT
>JAEQML010075946.1:0-13600 GCA_016904865.1 Pissodes strobi
TGATGAAATTTTGTTTCAGGGATAAAAATAAATGAATGCCAATCAGACTTTAGATTTCACAACTGGATTGTGGAAAATAAGTATTTGAAAATAAAAAATACTTTAATTCTTTATGAAAATGTTGCTAGTAAACATTATACCGATTAATACTTACTTGCTTGGATCATAATCTTGTGTACTCTGAGACATCATAGCTTTAATTTTGTCATCTTCTGGAGCATCAAGACTGGCCAAATCCATAGCTTTCCCAATAGGTCCCCCTTCATCTATTTTGGATGGTGGGGTATCATTACCACCATAACCCTCCCACTGCTTCTGTTTCGGTGCAATGACAGGTATTCTTGCAATAAGCAATGAAGTGTTTTTGGGAATAAGGGCATTCTCATCCTCATAAACTAAAAGAGATATCAAAAAACATTCATATTTTATGGCACTACCATTACAAGGGTTCAAAAATATCAGGATACTTTCATCAATATCATAGGCAACATAGGTAGTATATCAGATAGATTTAATAATACTTTTACTAAACAATCATGCTTCTAATTATAAAATTGTTATATTCATAAAAATCAACACTGCAGAAATAGTTACTTTCCTAACAAGTGCGCAAAGTGATACTTTCTCGCACGCTAAAGTAGTTAGAAGAACGACGCGAAGCGGAATTCGGATATGCTTTAAGTGCGGGAAAGACACTTTGCGCAAGTGTTAGGAACAATGCTTTTTCTACGAGTACCCTAGAAAAGTAGAAATCTAAAATAAATAATGAAACATTTTAACACAAATACAGAAAAGTTTTTTATTTCCACACAAATACAGAAAAAATATTATTTATTATCATTAACAATACTAACGTTAAAAGTACAGCTAGTTGTATGTTGAAGGTTTATGGCCGATTGTAACTGATTTTTTGGGAACTACTTTCCAGATATGTGGAAAAAATCCTGGCTTATTCCGATTTTTAAGTCTGGCTCAAGAAAGAATATCGGAAACTACCGTGGCATTTCATTGTTACCAACAATATCCAAGGTTTTTGATTCGATCATTACTGATGAGATTTTTGAGTTGTTCAAGCATCATATATCGCCTTACCAGCATGGCTTTTACAAGGGAAGATCAACGGCAACTAACCTGGGTATGTTTCACGACTATTTGACGAAGGAAGTTGAAGATGGAGCTCAAGTGGATGTCATCTACACAGGCCTTTCTAGGGCTTTTGATAGAGTAAGCCATCAATTGCTCACTGAGAAGCTTTTAAGAACGGGAATTACGGGTTCATACATTAAATGGATCCAATCTTATCTTCTGGGAAGAAAGCAGCGTGTGAGGATTGGCAGTGTGTTGTCGCGTGAAGTAAATTGTGTGTGGTGTTCCGCAGAGTTCCCACCTGGGCCCAGTGCTTTTTTTGCTGTATGTCAACAGTGTCGTATCCGTGTTTCAAAAGTGTAGATGTCTTCTCTATGCCGACGATCTTAAATTGTTTTGTGTTGTTGAGTCCACGCATGACTGTCTGCAAGTACAAAGAGACCTACAAGATCTAGTCAACTGGTGTGATGCCAACTGTTTAGAGGTTAATGTCAATAAGTGTAAAGTTATGTCAATTTGTAAACGTATATGTCTGCTAAAATATCCGTACTCAATTAATAATCATATCTTGGAGCATGTAAACCATTTTAATGATTTAGGCGTAATATTTGGTAGCGACTTAAGTTTTAACAGACACATCGATAATGTGATATTAAGGGCGTCAAGAATGTTGGGTTTTCTGCGGCGTACTTGTAGAGATATCTATGATATTAGAGCAATTAAGTCATTATATAATTGTCTGGTTCGAAGTTTAGTAGAATATAACAGTATTATATGGTGCCCTAACTATAATTATCAAACACAACGTTTAGAACAACTTCAAAATAGGTTCGTGAAATTTTTGTTGTACAAAATGAGTTTTCCCTACAAAGACATTAACTATTCAATAAGAATTCAATTGGCCGGACTTCAGAGTTTAGAACAACGTAGGAACAACGCCTTTGCATACTTTTTGTACAAATTGATTAATGGTCAGACTGATTGTGCAGACCTGCTATCGCAGGTACTTTTTCGAATACCTCAGAGAACCACTAGATCCAGACAATTATTCTGTACAAGTCATCACCGCACAATTTGCGGATCCCAGCGTTTCTCTGATAGACTAAGAAGAAATTTCAATGAACATTTGAGAACGTTGATATTTTTAGATATAGTTTTATAACTTTTAAGTATAAAATTAGATTTAGCTAATTAGTATAGTTTAACTTAACACTAGTTATTGTACAATTTGGAGTTTTGTTTTCTCTGTATGTACTGTGGAATAAATAAAAATAAATAAATAAATAAATAAAAAATAAGGTTTACACGATGTTCTTGGATGCAATTCAAACATGCATCTTATTATTCTTACAGCGAGCCACCCCAGGAAGAAATGGCATAATTCAAGTGAGACTGAACACAAGCATAATAGAAAGTTATGATACTATTCAGGGATACAATGTTACGCAATCTTCTAATCAATGCACAGGCGCTATTAAGTTTTGACTGTGGGTAGTAATTATGACTTTCCCAGCCTAGTTTCGAATCAATATGGACTCCCAAAAATTTTCTTGACTCGATATTCGGGATTGACTTGATTTGATAGTGTACATATAAATATTTATTGTGTATTCTTCCCTTGTTGTAAAAAACCAGACCTGTCTTAATGCCATTTAATTTGAGAAAATTTTGACCGCACCATAAAGCCATCTCCTCCACTATACGTGAAGAAGCCAGTGACAGCTCTGAGAGAGACGAGCATACCACTGTGACGGGGGTGCTAGAGTTTAAGCAGTTTATTTCCAAATTAAAAAAAAGTAATTAATATGGCCTTTTATTAATTTGAGGACTATCTCCAGAATAATTTTTGTGACTTGAATTAATTTTAGAACTAGGTATGCATGTATTATTTTGAAATTTTTAAAAATGTATGTTATCGCACTTCTTTTTGTTATAAAGTGATTGTCATTATTTTAAGAATGTATGTCTTTACTGTGTACGTAGGATGCAGAACGATTTTAACCAATATTTTAATTATAATAGTTAGTAAGTTTTTCTTAACTCTGAAATTTATTGTTTTCCTTATCTGACTTGTATACCCATTATCCGTACCAATAAATATTTGATTCGATGAGGAAAGCCCCTCAAACTATAGACGTGTAGCTTTGTTGCCAACTCTAGCCAAGGTTGTGGAAAAACTGGTAAAGGGGCAAATAATGAACTTTTGTAAGACAAAAATATTTTGTTTTAGATATTTTCCAAGAGAAAAAGGCAACTAGCGACACTATACTATTTAGCTTCCTAAAAAATCTGTACTTGCGGGTCAATGATCGGCAGACTGCGGCGGCGGTATTTAGTGACTTGACGAAAGCCTTAGATTGTGTCACAGAATATTGCTGTGCAAGTTGGATATATACGATTTCCGGGGTAGAGGAACAAATCAAATCAAATCAATATATTACCTTAATTGGATACAAAGAAGTAACAATGGGTCATCAAGCAAAGAATAGTCTAAAGTCATTTGAATAAGAATGAATTTTAAACCTTCACTAATCAAACAACACAATCATCACAGATTCCAAATTACACAGAGAATAGATATATAGTAAAGTAAGATTAGTGCCTAGATTAAATAAAACAACACAATAAGTCCTATGAGTTGCACAATTTAAAAAGTATAAAACATTAAATACAAAATATAACGTAATTAGTCAGTCAATTTAGAGTTACCCACAACAGTACAGACAGGTTTCTGGTCTATGATTGAAGTATTCATTAAAAGAATAAAATGGGTGTTTTATAATGAATGGTTTGATTTTTTGTTTAAATACTTTTCTGTCAAGACCTGCTTCAAGTTGGCCGAAGCTAGTCTTTTATAAATCATATCACCCTGTTCAGTCTAATTCAAATTCTTCTCCATCATGACACCCCGGAATTAATGGATTCACTTTCTGCTAAAAAATTGTTGTCATCTAGGGGTAGAACTATGTTGGTGGCTTGCGATGAATGCTTATTTGTAAAATGTAGTAATTGTGTTTTATTACCGTTAAAGACAAGTCGATTTAAATTGCACCACTCGGACATCTTTTTGACAACCAAATTTGTCAGGTCAAGGGCAGTATTTAGACTTGTGTGGCTTACAACTGCAGATGTATCATCCGCATATTGAATCAAGGAAACAGCAGAGTCATTCAGAAATGTTGTAAATCATTTACAAATATTAGGAACTATAGCGGAGCCAAAATAGAGCCTTGAGGTGCACCAATATCATTCAAATTCAAAATTCAAATTCTTTATTAATGCACAAGTTAACGCATATAGCATTTAAATATAAAAATACAAAATATAAAGAGAGTAGTCTAAAATCTTAAACAGTATACATTTACAAAAAAGACTATAGTCTGTAAACCGAGCGTTGATCGTTACGTCAGATCAGTTTTGAAGCATGTCCTGAATTGATTCACAAGAGTCTTGGGAGGAGCATAACTTACCCTTCGCACATGATCCATTTCGTGTCGGTAAAATAGACGGCTATTGTCGATCTCGAATGTGAGGTTAGATAGGACGCTGAATTCAAAACCAAAACAATAACAAACAACATGTCATGCTCATGAACTCGTGATTCACAGATTTAATTTAAAGAAACTAACCGATAAACATGTCTTTTTTCACTCTGGTAAGATAATATTTGGATCTCCAATATGAATATTTTAATTTTATGCAGTCTACTTTGTTTTACGTGACGAAAGTTAACAACACAATACAAACAGAAATATTCTAGTGTTCTAGTAAAAGTCCAGCAGAAATTCTTAGATATACAGTATACAGGGGTCTTGTTATCTTGTGTGAATGAAAACATATCTAAAACCTGCGAAATTTCGAATAATAAGTGGAATCTTTGCTACGAGAAAAGTTATGTAATTATGCATGTGATATGTGGTTAATTGAAGAAACATTCAACTCAATTCAAAAGCAATGTACTGTGAAACAAACTTGGCTGTGAGAATAGTGTATAAAAACACAAAGACATTTTTAATATCAGATATGCAACTGAAACGTGATTTGGACCTTTTCTTTACCAATTAATTTTTATTTGTCATACGATTGTGAACTTGTACGCATCTGTGAAGTGCAGTGAACAAATTAATAAAAGGAGAAATTTACCATTGCAGTAAACTTTGGCATATTTTTAAATTTGACTAAATGCAATTTTATTCTTCGGTTAGCTACGGTTTTTTGTTGTCTTATCATTTAGTTAATCATTTCACATTATAGCAGTTTCTGTAGTTAATAAAACTGAAAGACCTCAAACATGTAGCTTTTCTTTAGTTTTATACATGTAGGTAAGTAAGTTTTGTTTATAATTTATTAACCATTGCATAATGGTTGAAACGCTTAGATTCGTAAAAGTTTATTTAATTTTTGTACAAGTTTTGCTTATTATGTAGCTGTAAATATCGCCATTACGGCCTTAGTTCAAACTTTTAATAATATTTATGCTATTTTTAACATAGGACATCTCCTATAAAATATATTAAATGGGCGAAGGTATAGCATAATATTGTATTTGAGTCTGTTGTACTTCAGTTATAACCAAAACTAACTCAAACTCAAACTCAAACTCAAACATAGCTTTATTGTCATCTAAAAATTACAATTTTCATTGACAAAGCAAAAACTTATCACTAACTAATTTTAATTTACCCAAAAAACACCCTACTGATAAAATACATACCCAGCATTATAATGTATAACTATAAAAACATTTATGATTAATATACAGTCACTACAGGAATAAAACAAAAAACAGAATAACCACAAACAACAACTGAAACAAGAATAAAAGCTGTAGGACTAAAATATCACAGTAGTGTATAAAATCATCACGTAATCAGTAAATAGAAATGAACAATAAAATAAAACTAAGTTGCACTATATACACAAAACATATTTAGATCATAAAATACATAGACAGGTCAATTATTATAGTCAATGTCAGATTAGGTCATCGCTATAAAATTCTTCAATTGAATAATAGGCCTTTGCAATTAAAAACCGGCGTACCTCCCTTTTAAATTTTCTATGATTATTAATCTGTCTTAGGTTGACAGGAAGAGAATTAAAGAGCTTTCTTCCATTATAAAAGAGTGAGTTTTTAGTTAAAGCAGTTGTAGGAATAGGAAGAGAGACCGTATAAGAGTTTCTTAAAGAATAAACCGATGATCGACTTTCCACCTTTTTCTCAATCAAGCACACAGTCTCCAAAATAAGTAGGCAGGCCAAGGTCAGAATTTTATGTTTTAGAAAAAGTGGCCTACAAGATTCACGAGACTTAGCACCACACATAAATCTAACAGCTCTCTTCTGCATCCGAAAAACAGATTGAAACAAATAATCCGAGGATGTACCCCAGAATGAAATGCCATACCTCAAATGTGACTCAATTAAAGATAAGTAGACACTTCGAGCCATGGAAAGCCGTAGTTCCCTGGCTACAGTTCTTACTGCAAAGCAACCCCTGGAGAGCTTTTTATTAAGGTTCAATATATGATTTTCGAATTTAAGCTTTGAATCAATAAAAATACCCAAAAATTTATTTTCTTGTAAAGAGTGGAGGACTCTGTTGTCTATTAAAACGTTGTCAATTTGACACTTAAAACTAACAATACTTGTTTTGGAAACATTCAATGAAAGATAGTTGGCATCACACCATTCCTTAATTGTAATCAAATCAACTCTTATATTTTCCTCCAAAACACTTATATTCTTGTTGTGCCAAAGTATTGTCGTGTCGTCCGCAAAAACAGTAAAACGTCCGGTAACGTGCAACCTTGGAAGATCGTTCACGTATATTAGGAACAATAATGGTCCCAAAACTGAACCCTGTGGTACGCCTGTAGTCACCATCAAAGGTGCGGATTTTTTATTATTAATGGAAACAGTCTGATACCGATCTGACAAATAGGATTTGAACCACTTTAGTGATTTGCCTCTGAAGCCATAGATTTCGAGTTTACCCAGCAGTATTTCATGATCCACGCAGTCAAAGGCCTTTGATAGATCACAGAACACCGCCGCGGCGCCCTCTCCATCATTGAGTCTCAGATATAGATCCTCTAGGAACGAAAAAATTGCATCGTTAGTGCTCTTGCCAGACATGAACCCAAACTGCAGACTACTAAATAAATTATGTCTCTCCAAAAAGTTAACAACACGCTTTTTCACAATCTTTTCGACAACCTTGGCTAATGTTGGTAGTAATGAAATTGGCCTAAAATTCGACATGTCGGTATCGTCTCCACCTTTGTGAAGAGGAATTACTACAGCCTGCTTAAGACAAGCTGGAAAGCTTCCCAACAAAAAAGATTCATTAATAGCTTCAGCCAAAGCATTTAGCACATGATCAGGAAGTCTGATGAGAATATTGAGGGATATATCATCATAACCAGATGCCTGTTTGTTCGTTATCGCCTTAAAAACTTCCCTGATTTCATGGACATCTGTTGGGATAAAATAAAACGTTTCTGGTACAGATATATTGTTCAAATAACCAAGGGCGTCGTTTTGAGGAGTAATACTTTCTGTTAGGGAAGCTGCTACCGAGCAGTAAAAAGAATTCAAATTATCTGGCTCAATATTCACGTCTTTAAAATTGTGGCTTTTGCCTCTAAGATCATCTATAATTCTCCAGCTTTCTTTTTGTTTGTTGTTAGCGTTTGAAATACGATCTGCAAAATATTTCTCTTTAGCAATTTTTATGGTTTTTCTATAAATAGTACGATACCTATTAAAATAAGAAATAAAAAATGGATTATTTAGATAATATTTTCTTAAAGTGTGTAAACAACGCATATTTTTAGAGGCCACTCTCAAGCCCTTAGTAAACCATTTACGGTCCCTCTTCCTAAAATTTACATTTACCAAAGGAAAAGCACTTTCAAAAATTTCCACAACAACTTTATGAAACTGTTCCAAAGGATGTGCCATTGAGCAGAAAATACCATTCCAATCTACATCATTGCAAAGTTGCAAAAACCTATTATAATTAGACCCAGTATAAAGTCTACCACGTCTGCTAGTTAATTTGGGTGTATAGGTGTCAATATTAACATTACATAAAACAGCTTCATGGTCGGATAAACCCGCATTTATAACCTCACAGTTTACACTATTAGTGTCCAGACTCGAGCAAAAATAATCAATTGCAGTTGACGAATACTCGGATATTCGTGTAGGTGCATCTACATGCACAGAAAGACCAAATGAGTCGAACAAATTTAATAGCATATTAAGATTTCTTTCAGATTTATTTAAAAAATCAATATTAAAGTCACCGGCTAATATGACAAAAGTATGCAAAGGCAATCCTGATAAAAGGAGCTCAAGTCTAGTAACAAACAAATGCATATCAGTATTAGGGGGCCTATACAAAGTAATTATATACAGCTGTAATCTACCCGAATGTACAATTGAAAATTCAAATTCTCGTTCAACTGAAAGGTAATTAAAATTATCGCAGTTGACGAATCTAAACTTACACAAAAATGAATTATGAATCAGAATTAAGGTACCTCCATGAGTAGAGGACTCTCTACTGTACTTGGCTAATACAACATAGTCAGGTAAAAATATTGATTCATTTTGACTTAGCCAATGCTCTGTAAATAGCAGCACATCCGGGTAAGCAACGCTGTCAAGAAACAGCAACAGTTCGTCAACCTTATTTCTTATAGATTGTATATTTAGCAACATTATATTGACGCTGACACTGTTTCGACCCCTAAAAAATGTTTATCATTTAAAGTAGCGTGATTCTCTACTGATTGAATGTTAGGATCCACCAAACTACACACACTCGCACATCTGTCCCCAGCCAACAAACTCCTGTTCTCCTGCTCTTCCAACTCAAGAGCATTTCCTTTATCCAATTCAAGCACTGGGTCATCCAAGCAACATACTGCAGATACCGAATTAATAATATGATCTTCATTATCTTTGGAGAAAATAAACCTCATAATGTGGTTAAATAGTTTACATGCCAGGTGCATTTTTGAGATATCTCCCAAATGAGCTGTAGAATTGCAGTCAAGCAGACCACTAAGATCTATGTTGTATGCATGTAGGCATTTATAGAGAGAGATATTACTGTTGTAAATTACATCATGATCACCAATCATATGTGGACTGGTAATAACTAGATGATTTGTATGACTTGTTGCAAGAATGAAAGCTCTTAAAATTACCCGCGGAGAACAAATACCATATAGCCATAAGATAACTACATCTCTCTTATTAAAGTTTTGGGACAGGCCAGTTGCTGTGTGTGCTAACTCTTCATTAGAACTTCCTGGTTTCAGGTAGGTGGATATATTATAATGCTCTCCAAATTTCTGTTTTAAATAAAAGGTCATATTTTTTCCACATTTTCCTGCAATCAAAAGAATTTTAGGCCTGTTATCCTTGTAATAGTAGGAAAAACTAACTAACCCAAACTAACCCAAACTAAAGTAATTTAAACAAAGTAGAGTAGATGACACCATAAAATAAAACAAGTATGAGAGAAAACGAAAACAATGCTAATTTATTTCCAAAGAATAAATAATAAGTAGTAATAATTCACTCATTATAAAAAACCATACCACACAATCGATGGAAAGAGATGTTGTAATTTAAGGTTCTTGTATTATGTTTTACGAAAGGGGTCATAGTATCTTCTGTGCTTATGAGCACACTGTTTCCTGCTCATCGCTAAAATAATACTCATCATCATCATCCGAGTGACAAGAGTTGAGATCGATAATGACCGGTAATATATACAAAGCATCTCTCCATTTTCCAGGCCTCGCTAATTGTATTATAGCATTTGTGTGATGAACATAATTTCTCCATTTTTTTGGTGTAATCTAAAACAGATTCTCTTATAAAATAGCAATATCTAAAAGTTGGACCAGATTCTTACCTTTTGAAGTCCTTCATTCCACAAATTTAAAACAGCTTCGCTTGTGACAGGATATATCGAACTCATACATCTGCTTGTGACAGCATGTAGCGAACTGATACAAGCCTCGTAGTAACGCTGTAACATTCCGACCATACCATCTCAATAGGATTATATTAGCAGATCAGTAGATATCTGTACTATGTCAATATTCATCAGATTCGTTTGCAATGAATGCAGTGTGAGATGTTCGCCTACAATAAAACCGAAATAATGAATAAATTATTTAAAATAATGAAAAATTAAATGCAGATTACCTTTCTCATACATGCTCTCTTTATAGTATGGCCATGAACTTTGTGAAGAGGCTCTCCATGACAGGAAATAATAGCAACATTTGCCTTGGTTTTAAAGTCAACAAGTTTCTAGACTGCTTTTCAATGCATTCTTTGCACAGTGGCTGACGATATTCCTAAAGCATCAGAGACTCTCTACAACAAATAATAATCTTACTCTTTATATATTGTAAAAACTGCACTTTTGTATCAACTTACATTAGGTATATACTGCACTCATGGGTAAAAGCGTTTTTCCTGCTGCTTTTTCGCAGTCTATTAGTTTTAAAATGAGGACTTGCTCATTTTCAGTGTACCGATGTCCAGGCATTTTCAACTGCGATAACAATCACAAATAAAAACAGAAAAATACGTAAATAAATATATATTTGACACTTTGACAGATGAGGAATTTCATTAAATTCATCTGATATCCTAGCATGCGCAGCTCAACGTACGTCCGTGACGTCAAATTTCTGTCACCCCCGATTGACGGTGGTATGAGAGAGAAACACAAGGTATGACGTAACGATCAACGCTCGGTTTACAAACTATATCTACCATCGCACTGCTTTTCTCACTTTTCTTTGGAAAACCCTAGAGCTGTCATGAAAAAAGTCAATTTCATCGCACTTCTGCACTACACTGTTTGCTCTCATACACATATGAGTTATGGGTGAATTCACACTATAATCAGTCCTATGAAAAGGAATATGAAACAGTGTTTTGTTTCTTGACTCCCTTGACGGTATATGAAAACCAACCAGTGCAAGAAGATCAGGTGTGTTAATTTGATTATTAATTATTTTGTAAAGTGTGCAAATATCAAACATAACCCTTCTAGATTCGAGTGGAGTTAAATTTAATAGAGTCATCAGGTCATGACAATTAATGTCTTCATAAGGAATGCCAAGTTTGAGCCCTATTCTTTTAAGAAATTTTGTTTGAATTCTTTCTATACTATCTCTGTGCACAGCATAGCAAGGTTGCCAAACAGAGCTAGCATATTCAAGTAAGGATCTCACTAAAGCACAATAGACATCCCTCATAATCATATCATCATAATAAACATCGTTGACCTCCCTAAGACTTCTAAAAATAAAGCCCAAAAGAGGGCATAGCTCTTGATGCCATTTTCTCAATATGAGACACAAAGGTTAATTCACTGTCAAGCCATACTCCTAAATCCTTCACTAGATTTGTTCTCTGTAAATTTGTATTATTTAGTGAGTACTCATAAACCAATGGGTCCTTAATTTTACAGAAGGTTATAACTTACACTTATCAGCTTTAAATTGTTGACATTGCACCAATGAGAAAACTTATTTAGGACTTCCTGTAATGCAAGACAATCACCCCCATTTCTAATAATTTAAAAAAATTTCAAATCATCTGCAAAGCCAAGAAAAAGACAATTAACAAAAATATCCTTAATGTCATTTACAAAAATATTGAACAGAAGTGAAGACAAATGACCCCCCTGGGCAACACCTGATGTAACATTTATCTTAATCTTAATCACTTGATATCTATTTGTTGCATTACTCTCAAGCCATTTAAGTAGGGTGCCAAAGTCAAAGTCAAAGTCAGGTATGCTTTATTGCCACAGAAAAATTCAAATAAATTTTATGGACAAAGCGAACTAAAATAAATAAACTAACCATAGTAGGGCAAATACAAAACAAAACAGAACTTAATATATACAATAATATATATGATAAAAATAGAACAAGCAATTTTCAAATTGAAAATGGTCACGATTTAACAAAAAAACTATAGTACAGAACATCATAAGCAGTTGATCTAGATCCACAGGAAGTACACAAAACATAGGTTAAAGAAACCCAGTGTTATCAAAATATGAAACATACATTATAGCGAAGCGTGCTGTTTGGAAAAATAAGAAAGGTCATGTCGGTGAACTTGACTCGGGTAATGTGCATAGGCTGCAGAGTTGAAAATACCGAGTAAAAGTAAACAAAATATGACTAAAATTGATAGCTTGGTATTTAAGTTTGTGTAATTCCTGTATATCCGAAAAATCACTAATTCGTCAAAAAGATAATCCTATACCTATTATAAAAAATATATATAATATAAAAAATGTTCACTGCGGCACATGAAGCCCAAGAAAATTTATGGAGAAAAAAATAAAATCTAATTCACGCAAAACTCATTTATATAATAATAAGGTCTTTCTAGTAGGTAAGCTTTCGTTTTTTCACGAAATTTAGCAAATGTAGGGATGGATTTAAGATGTAGCGGGAGTGTATGGTATAACTTCTTGGAATTATAAAGAATAGAATTTTTTGTTAATTCAGAGGAGGGAAAAGGAAGGTAGATGTCCTGACTCGAATTTCTCGTTGAGTACTCATGTTGTGGCCTTTCGGGAAATATGGTTCAATATTTGCATATTAAACAAGTTGTTTCTAAAATAAACAAAGCAGGAAGCATATGAATTTTATATTTTTTAAAGTAGTATTCGCAATGAGCTCTGCCATTAAGACCAAATAAATATTGAATTGCTCTCTTTTGAAGTTTGAAAATGGTACGAAATTGCTCGGTGTTACAGCAGCCCCGAAAGGGAAGGCCGTTGCTCATCAAACAAAGAGAAGTAAGTGAGCCTGGCAGCACAGATTTAGTTCCTTCGAAACCGATCGAATTGCGAAGCAGACAGAAGAAAGTTTTTTGTTAAAGAATCAATATGTGCGGACCACTTAAGGTTGGCACTAATACTCAAACCTAGGAATTTAGCCGATTCAACGTATTTAATATTGCTGTTGTGAAGTAGCAAAGGTTGTTGTAAGGTTGTTTTATAAGATAAGGCTACCGTTTTATCAACGTTGAAACACAGCCAAATTGAGTCAGACCAAGTTTTGATTGTGACGGGATCGCTGGAGATATTAGAGTGTAGGGAGAAAGTATTAGAATCACTCCAAGTTGTGCTTGTGTCGTCAGCAAAGAGAGAAATTTTACCATTGATTTTTAGGTATGTAATGTCATTAATATATATTAGAAAAATGATAGGTCTAAGAACAGAGCCCTGTGGAACTCCACTGGTAATTAATCTGCAATCAGAATCAGAATGTTCGCTCTAACAAATTTCTGTCTATTTTCGAGATAAGATTGGAACCAGTTCGAAGGAATACCACGGATTCCATAAAAATTTTGTTTTCTTAACAAGATGTCATGACACACACAGTCAAACGCTTTAGCGTAATCACAGAAGACTGTAGCAGTGGGGAGATTGTTGTTAAGGGAT
>JAEQML010075947.1:0-13599 GCA_016904865.1 Pissodes strobi
AGAAAGATGCTAAGTGGGTCTCAATTTGTGAGATCTTGCACAAAAAAAGCGAGAAGTTTTTCAATCTCTTAGGAAATCATGAATGTAATGATTTCAATCATCTCTTAGATTACATACCCAAAGCTCACAGCCGGAGGAAAACATACAGAAGGCCAAAGGACACGCTCTGGGCGTTCAAGGAGACCTACACTGAGGAATGAACCTAAAATCCCTCAAGGAAAATTCAGGATGGATACACTTACGTAAACATCAGAACTAGATATGTAAATTGTAAATTGTAAATAATTGATAGGGAAACAAACTAATTAAGCTACACTTGTTGTATAAAGTCTAAATGTGTTGAGAAAAATGGTTAACAGTAGCGTCGCCACCAGATAGTACAGTGTAAATACCCGTTGATTACTTTGTAAATAGCAACAATGTAAATATCAATAATGATGACAACAAAATCCCAAGACAGCTTAGCAGGGAAAAGAGGAGCCAGCTATAAGCGGCACTAAGGTTCACTGAATTTAAGGCAATGCTTAAAAAGGCCAGCTAGGCCCGTAAACGTAAGGGACATGGCAGAGATGCATTGCCATGTCCAAAGCGGTGGAGGTTTGGTGGGTAGTCTCCTGGGTAGAATATGCTCAGGAGGACCCCCACACTACCCTCCCTTGTTGCCGGGAGGGTGCCAATAAATCGGTTTCTCCACCTTGCCAAAAAAAAAATAAAAAATAAAAAAGCGTAATATCCTATAATATAATTATAATATATAATATAATATATATGTGATGCTTGACGATAGACTCACCTTTCAGGCCTTTATAAACTACATATGTGACAAGAAAACTTTGGCCAAGGTTTTCTAGCCGCCCGTGGGGTCTTTAGGACAATTTTTTATAGAGCAATTGTGCATATCAGAGTAAGAAACAAGTTATGCTCCATTAGAGCACTGGTTGCCAGAACCATAACCGGGGCATATAGGACCACGGCCACGTGGGCTAAGGTCGTGCTGGCTTATATAGCAATATCTAAACAGATGATCTACGAGCGCATAGACCATAAGAGATACAGAAGAGGATTATAGACAGTATAGAGATACAGGCCGATCCTAGACTGTGCAAAAATATTTTCAAGGAACCGGTGAGGAGAAGGACTATATGCCTGGCAGAAGAATGGGAGGAGGGCACTACTGGAATATGGACTTTTCAGGTTTTCCCTAGCATAGCTATTAACCTCAGGATGAATCAGGATTAAGTTTCTAACTGGACATGGCCAGTTTGCAAACCACTATTGCAGGATTGATAGATTGGACGTAGCCGGATGCCTGATGTGTCGAGACGAGGACGATAATCCAGAATACAAAATTTACTGATTACTTATTACACATTTTTGTATTGTATTTTAGCAAGAAACGCGCTAGAAACAGTGCACACGCCTCATCATCATCTCAACCAATCAAACCCATTAAGGATTAGTTCAAGGTTCTTCCGTGTGAGTTTATGAGTGGTGGTGAGTCCCTTCCTGCTTTTTCCATCAAACTTTTACAATGGAAACTAGCATATTTATTCTTATGAACAGAAGATATCTAGTATAATACAGTTATTCACTATGTCAGAAGTTATGGAAATGAAATTAGACAATTCGGGCATTTCAGAAATGATTTTTTTTATTTGTCATATAAAAAGTTAAACATTTCAAAGAGCAAACTGACCATTCAAATACGAAAGTTTCATCACCGTGATATTCGTAATATCTTTAAAGAACTAGATACGCAAAAGGCATCAGGACGGGACGGAATACCTGCCATCGTGTTAAAAAACTGCGCCAACGAACTAACACTCGTTTTTTTTTCAAACTTTTTTCTCTGTCTTACCGAAAAGAGATTTACCCATCTTCTATATTGGCTTATGTCACTCATATGTGGAGTAGGGCAATTGAGGACTATGGAAAGTCTCGAGCGATTGCGTTGGACATTTCGAACGCATTCGACAGAATTTGGTATGACGGATTGCTCAACAAACTGCCGCCCTTCGGACTGCCAGCCTCTCTCTGCAGCTGGCTTGCCCGTTTCCTTAAGAACCGATCTCTGCACGTTGCAGTTGATGGACACATCTCAGACATATTCACCATTAACGCGGGCTTGCCTCCGGGCGCAATGCTTTCACCAACTCTGTTCCTGATATATATTAATGACCTGCTGACCAAAAGGAATAATCCTGTTTACAGTTTTGCAGACGACAGTATCCTTGTCTCTCAATTTAGATCAGAAAAACCTTTACCAGCGACTGAGACTTATCACCGCAGACAGGAGCAGATTACAGCAATTAATCAAGACCTGAAGAAAGTTCAAACTTAGGGCGACAGAAATTTGGTTCAGTTCAATGCAGCAAAGACCCAAGCAGCCACGTTTAACAAGAGTGCCAATACGGCGGGCCCTGACACCATTACGACAGGATCGACCATTCCTTCATCCTCGTCAATCAGACTACTGGGTGTATCGGTTCAACAACAATATGTCCTGGCATGACCACGTTGCTAGCATCGCAAAATCAGCCTCCCAGAAGCTTGGTGCGCTATTTCGCAACAAAAAACTGTATACACCGCAGCAGTTGCTCTTGCTCTACAAAGCGCAAATAAGACCGTGTTTAGAATATTGTTCACACATCTGGGGTGCCGCACCAAAGCACACCTTAAAGCTGCTGGATTCCATTCAGAAAAGAGCTGTGCGTCTCGTCGGCGACCCGGAGTTGACCCGGAATCTGGATAGTCTGGAACACCGACATGTGGCCGAGATGTCCCTGTTTTACAGATACTTTCACGGCAGATGTTCTCAGGATTTGACCCGCCTCATCTCATCCCCGGCAGCGCCTGCCAGACAGTTACGACAGACGGCAAGAGCGCACCAGTTCGACATACAACTGGAAACACCTAGAACATCGCGTTACAAGGACTCCTTTGTCTGTCGCACTGCATCACAGTGGAACATACTCCCAGAACATCTGTTTCCCCCCTAATTACAACCTACAACTATTCAAGAATCGTGTCAATCAACATCTTCGCGCACAAACCGCTCGTCGAGCGCCATAGGATCTCCCTTTAGTCTGTGTGCTACTGCCATAAAAAAGGAAGATACATTTGGGTGCCCAACTGCCTCATGCCTCAGCGTATTCCATTATTATTATTTTAATATAGAATAACAAAAATTTTATGAACAATTGAAATCAACATTATTACAATTTTATTGGCCAAAGTTGCACGTTTATATATAAAATATTTCCATTTTTAGTTAAGGTTTAGGCTTTTGTAGAGATTGTGTATTATAGTATTATTTAAATTTGTTAATTGGGCATGGATGTCTATTTATCAGAGCAGAATAAAATGTAAAATATTGGAAGTATTGATGGGTCCAATTTTGATATGACCCTGTAAATATGCATATCATTAACTTGAAATATCTACGATATAAATAAAAAATTCGTGCTAGAAAAATATCTTAGTTTCGCCGTTATTTAGTAAATTCACTCGGTCGTTGTCGGTTGTCGGTAAATTTTATAATAATTATGCTCTCTCCATGAATTGTATGTACGTACTACTTTGTGTCGATTAATGGAGCGTTACCGACTAGACCGATAGTTAATTAATTAACGGATTATCTAACACTAGTTGATTGGGACAACTGGTATTAAATCGACGATATAATAAATTATTTGATTTCGATCGTCTATAAACTAAAGCGCAAAAGTTATGACTATTTATTATTTTTTATTATCTTATATGTATATATTTAAAAATCATAATTAATTTTAACCTTGAGCGATACCTTACCAGGATCTCTTATTGATATGGTTAATAAACACAAAAAATTTGCTAACTTCCTACAGTCCACCCACTTTTCCATTTATAATTATTAACGGCAAAGTAACTATTACATATCCCAAACTTGTTTAGGATTGTATTTTCCTTTACTAACAGTTGCATAGGTTAATTGGGTTGAAATATAACTTTTAATGAGCGATTATTGAATTGAATTATTGATTTGAGCTTATAATATCCGAACATTTTAAAGAGCGCGATTCTATCAAGTATCTATCAGTAATATATCAAATCATAACTGCAGCTATTTGCTGCTCCATCTGTTCAAAGTTTTAATTTGGAACTTTCGGCAACATGCCCTACAACACTGTAACCATGTTAGCATCATCAGGAGATACGTTGTCCTGCTTTATCTGTGTCACCAATATCACAGATTGTTCGTCAGAGATTCCCCTTAAAAATATACTATTAATTCATAATTTTTATCTTTTCATCAACAAAACAAGCTCTGCATGGCAAATGTCCAAAAGTGATGGATGCGGACACACGCCATTCATAAGCCATCCTCACCGTCATGGCTTGGAACTGATTATTCTTGTTCAGAAACCAAAGAGACCTTAAAGCAATAGCTAAAATTGAAGGTCAAAGCAACCAGAGGTAATATGAAGCAGTTAAGGAATATGGCATATTGCCGCCCACCCCTTTGGCCCCCGAATAATCCCATATCTAGCAAAACCATCTTCAAAGAAACTCGTCTCTTCAATGGCTAAGCGAAGGAAAATATCTCGTTTTTCTTTATTTAAATTTAGAATCTTAACATCATGTCATTTAGCGTTTATTTATCTTGCTGTCATGGTATACAAAACACACCATAAAATGCCTTATGCCATCTTTGTAAATCTTATTCCTAAATACCATTATGAATCTGTTACTTTTCCCTTCCTTTTAGATAATTCGAGTCAGTTACCCGGTCTAGTATCCACAGTCTTCATTGTCGATTAGTTATATTATTATTCAGGAGGGATTTTACTGTTAGTGGGTTTCGCGCATAGCGCATTCACCTAGTAAGGCCTCCATTCGGACTTAGCTAAAGCTGGAGCAAACAAAGTTAGGCTATACACCCTTATTGGATCGGTGGCACTATATTTTTAGACTCTTCAAGGTATCTCGAAGGCTCCGCCTATCACAAGCACATTAGAAATGCAAATCTGCCTGTGCCTGCAAATTTTTGCAGGCACAGACAGAAATGATCCCACGGGAACATCCGGTTCTCCCCGGCATGGAGGTACTGGCGTTAATGGGGATTTCTTCTGGCTAGGACGCCCAGTTCTTTCTCGGGGAGAAACAACAGTCACTGGACGTTTGCTATGTGTTGACCCAATGACGACAAAGGAGCAGATACACAACGCGTGTTTACTCGAGCAAAGACGAAGCGGAAGTCTTTTTAATGGTTATATTTCTAAATTTAAGAACCAGATTAACTCTCATCTGTACCATGTCCTCTCTTGCGCTTCTTAAGCAGTTTGTTTAGACATGTATTTCATTTTATGGCTCATTTACTCCACACGCCCATCTATTATCATTTATTCCCCCTTGCCCAAACATTACTAAGTAGACCCTTATGTTACCATGTTCCGAGGCAAGCTGACGCCCATTCTTTAAAATATTTATCAAGTGCCTACTTATGGGCATGCCCAATAGATGGGACTGCCTTTTATGTTATTGCCCCATTTGCCCTGCCATTTAATGATAAGTAATGCGGCTTTCCAATGCTGTTCTTGAGTCCGTTATTATTAGTATTCGTTGCCTTAAGTTTAATTTTACAATATTTTATGTATGCCCATTCCTATTGCACTTAATTCAGCTTTCTTGTTCCGCGCTAACTCCACCGGATATATTCTCTCTCCAATATTTCAAACGGCTGCACAAGCTATACCAAGCGTTCCTACTTCTTGTTGATGTTCGAAATAAAAAAAGCCAGCCAAAGTTTACCCAATATATCACTAAAAACGTACTTTAGATTATGTACTGGAAGTCACAGTTGATGCTGCGCCCACTCGTACAGACACATTACAAGAGTTCAGATCAGGTCCCCTGGAGCAATGACGTCAAATAAGAACTTAACTCATTCATGTGTGTTTTTTCGTTACTCGAGTATGTTGCACGGTGATACTGGTAGGCATGCTAAATATTACACCCGTATTCCATGCTTTTAACACCCGGAAAATAGTATCAAGGGTAAATATTTATAAATCGTAGATCGATACTATAGCTGTTCAGAGCAACACATATCTTTAGACAGTGCCAATGGAATGCGGCTGAGTCAAGGCAGCACCAACGGCGCCGGCGCAAGGTATAATGTAAAATCTAGACGTATTAACTGACACGACTTCAGACGTCAGACTCGAAAAGAAATTAATTAATAATGAAAGCTGCATTATAGAAAGTTGGCTAAGACCAGGATAATATGACCTTTTATAGTGGTCCGTAATTAACTTCCACCATACGATAGCCAACACAAGACAACGTACATATTTTATAAAATCAATTCGAATGCAAATATATTAAATAAAGTTACATTATTGACAAGCGTTTTTCCAAAATGAAATTGGGATTTGGCTTCCTGAAACCCACCTAATACCAAACATTTACTTTTCGATATGGCAAGCACGTGTGTGGTCCTCTTCTCCCTTTCCGAAGAACACTAAAAATATGGAAATTCACGAAATCATATGGACGAGCTAACACAACGAGGCGAAAATGAGAATTGCTACGTTTCAACCATAGTTTGGCAGAATCTGCATTATTCGTCTGTGGTTTTCCCCATTTTCTTGAGGTGGTCCCTCCAGGGGCCATGTCCAGTGAGAAGATCTACGACCAGTTTTATGGCATTTTTTTGCAGCTTGAGAAGCTTTTTTGTGTAGTTAGGCGAGTGAGAGATGAATCTTTTGGCCTGTCTCTGCCCAGGTGCATTGGCCCAATGTGTCTCTTTCCGCATTTCTTCCCAATTTCTGAGTTCATTCATTATGTGTCCTCTAGTAATACCACAGAATGGTTCAGGCCCGCAAAAGGCAGTCTGTGCACCATTCCGTGCGAGCTGGTCAGCGGCTTCGTTGCCTTCCACACTCTCGTGCCCTGGTACCCACATTAGGGTGAGTCTGTTTCTGTTTACCAGTTGATCTGCAGCCATCCGACAATCCCACACTAGCCGGGAGTTGATTCTGCTAGACACTTTTAAGCCTGCTTGACTAGCTGAGAGGATATAGATCTTTGCACCTCTTAGGCCTTTTTTGGCACATTCAGATATGGCTATATTGATAGCAGTTAGTTCTGCTTGAAATATTGTGGGAGTGTTTCCTAAAGGTGCAGAGATCGACACTTAGGTTCATAAACACCGGATCCCACTCCTTCTTTCATCTTTAATCCATCTATGTACCAGAGAAGTGATATCCTCTCTAGTTGTTTTAGTCTTTCCCCTATAGTATTGCGGTCTTCAATAACCAGATTACCACTTCAAAGGAGCGATCAAAATGGAGTTTTGTTTCCATTGTAACGGTTGGTTTGGTCATCGCCTCTGTCTGGATGTCCTTCAGAATTTTAAGGTGGCCCGTCAGATTTTCTGACTTCAGTTTTTGTGTCTGAGTGACTCTATACGCACTGGTCCGGGCCTCCTTTTCTATGCATATGCGCATCGGAGGGAGGTCAATCATAGCCCCTGTTATTCCCAAACAGGCGAGTCTTTGCTTTGCACTCTTGTAAGCTTTCGCTGTGTTGTTATTTCCTTGGTTTTTACCCCCCTCACAAGCAGTCGTAGGTTATAATAGGCTTTACACCAGTGTTACAGGACCACCAGATGATGGAGGGTTTTAGGACCCAGATGATAGAGGGTTTTAGGCCGCACAGTACAAGACTGCTGGTTTTACCACTGGATTCTATATATTTCTAACGAATTCTATACTTGGTGTGCTTCTCCTCCTATGCCAACTTTCACTCTTAGATGGTCTAGAAATAATAATTTTCTATTAAGTAATATTCCTAAATGTGTTACCGTTTGCTTTGGATTAATAGGGCAATTTTTCATACTTAAGCTCACATTTCCACTTATTTTAGAGTAGGTTGTATTCCGTTTCACTGCTGTTTCTGTTACTATTGACCAGACTGTTTCCAGCTTCTTGTATTAATATTGCCTGTCGTCACATAAGCCTGTAACTTTATGTCCATTGCTTCTAGAAGATTATTGTTAACCTTATTCCCTTAATGAAACCATGTTTCCATGAGGCACAAACTAGGCCCTTGTGGGCGTCCTCTGTATATCCTTTTAACTATTTACCAGCACTGACTTCTCTATTAGTCAGACAGCTCAATGCCATCTTGTGCAAACCATCTTCGGATTGTATTCAGCTTCTCGTTTATGACCTTTACCCACGCCGAGGTGATTATTATATGTCTTTTGTGAGTTTTCTACAGCCGCCGTTCTCCCTAAACCCTTTCTGAGCCTATACTGTATCTTATCTAGTAGGAAATTCTGCTCTAATTCGATTTGTATTTTTCATTTATTATCAAGCAACAAAAATGTGGTACATATGCAGCCTTCTATTCCAATCGGTCTTACCCCTCTTTTGGGAACAATACCAATTATACTTTCTTCCAGACTTTCGGGGAGGGTGGGAAATATCCGATGCGATATACACATTTATTCAAATGTTGTAGTACATGGTATGGTATGGTAGGCAGAGGGGTCGCTCGGCGAGATTTGCCCATCAACACGTCGACCACAATTCATTTTTTGAGTATACCCTTCTATTTTACACGAGAATTCCTATCTCTTTCGAGAACCTCAGAATGTTTCGAGGGTTGAGCTTTTGTAGATCTCCAGGTGCCACAAGGGCATTCTCGAGATGCCTAAACCTTTGACGAGTCAGTGCCGGACTTTCGCAGAGTAAGTGCTCTAACGTTTCAGCCATAGTTTGGCCGAATCTGCATTGTTCGTCAGTGCATGGTTTTCCCCATTTTCTTGAGGTGGCACCTCCAAGAGCCATGTCCAGTGAGAAGGTCTAGGACAAGTTTTATCTAATTTTTTGTAGCTTGAGAAGCTTTTTTGTGTAGTTAGCCCAGTTAGAGTCTTTTGGCCTGTCTCTGCCCAGGTGCATTGGCCCGATGTGTCTCTTTCCGCCTTTCTTCCCAATTTCTGAGTTCATTCATTACGTGTCCTCTAGCCACAGAATGGTTCAGGCCCGCAAAAGGCAGTCTGTACACCATTCCGTGCGAGCTAGTCAGCGGCTTTGTTACCTTCCACACTCTCGTGGTCTAGTTCCCACATTAGAGTGAGTCTGTTCTTGTTTGCCAGTTGATCTGCAGCCATCCGACAATCTCACACTAGCCGGGAGTTGATTCTGCTAGATGCTAGCGCTTTTAAGGCTGCTTGAATATCTTATAGGATATAGATCTTTGCACCTCTTAGGCCTTTTTTGGCATATTCAGAGATGGCTATATTGATAGCATTTAGTTCTGCTTGAAAGATTGTGGGAGTCTTTCCTAAAGGTGCATAGATTCGACATCTAGGTCTGTAAACTCCGGATTCCACTCCTTCTTTCATCTTTGATCCATCTGTGTAGCAGACAAGTGATCCCCTCTCTAGTAGTTTTGGTCTTTTCCCTGTAGTATTACGGTCTTCAATTACCACTTCAAAGGAGCGATCAAAATGGAGTTTTGTTTCCATTGTATCTGTTGGTTTGGTCATTGCCTCTATCTGGATGTCCTTCAGAATTTTAAGGTGACCAGTCAGGTTTTCTGACTTCAGTTTTTGTGTCTGAGTGACTCTACACGCACTGGTCCATGCCTCCTTCTCTATGCATATGTGCAGCGGAGGGAGGTCAAGTAGGGTTTCCAGAGCTTAATCTCTTTTGAAAGCTCTACCGTTGTCCCTCCCATAGTGGGTGCTTTAAGGTTCAGCTAGCTTCCTTCTTTTTGTGAATTAGATCACAACGATTTTGCTTGGGTTGGCATTTAGTCTTTCCTGTATATACCATGTGCTGAAGAAGTTGAGTGCACTTTGCATACGTTCTGAGAGAACGTTGTCATGCTTGCGTCTTATTATAACTAGATGATCTGCGTAAGACCCCTCCTTGAAGGCATTCCTTTATTTCTTTGACTGTGACGGCTGTTTCTTCAATGATCGCGGTGACTTCACGGCTGGTTAGCATGGATTTTATCCATTCTGTAGTGGTTGGTTCCACTCATCTGCGGGTTGTGGCGAGCGGTAAGACTTTGGTTTCTATTGTGATCGTCGCCCTGTCTTTGGTATAAACGCTACCTTAACTTTCCTTCAGTTTTTGGGAATATGGCCCAATGCAAAGCTGGCTGTGAAGATTGATTGAATGTGTGGTAGTAGGTGCTCTATACCTTGTTGTAACAAGACTGGAAAAATTCCATCTACTCCCGAGGATTTATAGGGTTTAAAGCTATATATCGCCCATCTGATTGTGTTTTTGTAAAGATTTTGTTGGCAAGACCTTTTACCCTTTTTGTAGGCCCCTGAGCGGTTTCAATGGTCTCTCAGCATAGGTGTCTTGGGCTCTATTAGTTGTTAGAGTGCTCCTTGGATACAACTTTTTTAGACGAATGTAGTACATATGCAGCCTTCTATTCCCACACGTATTTCATTTACTAATTTAAGATACCATCCGCACCTCTGGCCTTGTGTTTATCCAGATATTTTTATATTTCGTTCGATTTATTAGGTTCGATCCGTTTCGTTTTTCCTTGAAGTCGCTTCATATTATTATCTAATTGGCTTACGCGTTCCTTTGATATTTGTTCATTTGTACTCCATTAATCATTCAATTGCATTTTTTAGTTGCTAGTTCTCCTTTAAGCCATGTCCAATCTCTATTCCCCATATATAACTTTGTCAGTTGGTCTAATTCCCTTTGCGGCTGATTTCTTGCCAATTTTATTGTCTCCTTCAAGATATATCTTTGCTCCAAAAAATTGTTTCTTAGTTCATATTATGTTCTGAGTATTTTTACTTTGCAAGTGGCCAAGCTTTCCTTATTCTGTGTGCTCTTTTATTTCCAGTTACGTTTGTTCTGTCCACCAGTAATTTACTTCGCTTCCATTTATTGATGTTTTTCTTATATTTTTTGTTCACAAGCATATTATATCACCTATATTGCCCATATCTATGCTCGTTTCCTGCTTAATTTCTTTAATGGCAGTTTTTAATCGCTTTAGATCAGAAATTTCATTTTATGTTGAATTAATTTATGCTGTATGGACCAAACGTCTAACAAACGCTGAGTTCATTGAACGAATCGAATATGGACTCTGAGTGAAGTCATCTTTATTAGCTTATACTGTCATATAAACTTATTAAATGTCCAATAATCTTTTGAATAATAAGGGCACAATATATAGACATCTATATGCTTTAATATTCAATGTTGTCAGTCACGTTTCAGTAAAGTTTCTCTTTTCATACAAATGTCGGATGCAATATACCCCCTTTAGTTTGCGAATCACGAGTCTGTTTCACAATACGCATCAGAATAAATGGCAAGAGCTTAGGCTTTCGAACATGCAAAACGTTGTCGTTATTGCTTCTTGCGTCGAGCATCGTCTAGCCTAGGCCTAGCCTTATAGTCTCGTCGGAATAAATTTGTATTTTATCAGGAAATTTTTGTTCAGCTTCTCGGCCTCGCACTTTATAATATTTTGCATACACTCGTTCTAAGATTATGTCAAACAACGTAGTCAGGATTATAGAAAAATCTAAAAAGCTCTTATTTCGACATTCGCATTTAATGCAATTTAAATAATAATTTTATAGCAAATGTCCACATGACGCATGTTTCACCAAGATAAAACAATTTCTTGTTGTAAGCAGAAAAGATTGTTAGATTTGTGTTAAGATTTTGTCCAAATACAATATTTTCTCTGCTCATTAAATATTTGCAGTAAATGAAAGTATTTCCTGTCATAAAAAAATTGGCCTGGCCTCATAGAGTGTCACCTTTTCAATAAAAAAAAATACACATGGAGTAATAGATATTATATAAATAATTATACGCTATTAGTTGCGAAATTTGAGTCCCACCTCCTTAAACATTTTAATGAAAATACCAAAAGTAACAAGTCCACGCACATGTGTGCTGCGAAGCTCAGTTTTAGCCAGACAGTTGAGTTGCAGGTTAAGGACACCCCAAACCCTACGCACATGTGTGCTGTAAGGAACTGGTTGAACAGGTTTGGATGAGAAAAAAAGTCTGAGTAATTATATAATAAATCCTGCTGATTGTTGCACGTGTTCATAATCGCTTGCGTTGTTTATAATTTGTCTTAAATGTTTAGATAATATTTTTGAAGTTCAAGTTAAAACTTAAGACAGAGTGATATTACGCCCTTAGCTCAGGTTGTCGAATAAAAATGTTTGCCCTCTACTTTTCTTGCGAAGCATACTTAAACTTAAAACCACCAGAATCAGTACTTTCAAAATTTTCTTATAAAGATTTGCATGTAAAAAATAGCGAAATTTAAGCGTATATAATGGGATTATGGTCCATATTAGATCAACGTTGGATGTCGATCATTCATATGAAAAACTGCCTATTAAACCAGAAAAATCTGCAAATCATATGGTTATTGTGCACTCTTCATATAAGGTATCTAGTGAAATTTCACATGCCAAAATAAGTCTCCGTTCTATATCTTATATAAATACAATTGATTTCCGAAAAAAAACGCCTCAGCAGACGCATGGTGGCAGATATTAACAGATATGTCTATCCATAACTGCTATCATATACAGTGTGGCACAAAAGTATGGAAACAGATATTTTACTCGGAAGCCCCTGTATCAAACAGCTTCAAATTTGGGATATAGGCATAAACAATGATTTTGCATTCATTAGTGATATCTGCGACGTTGTCAGACTTAGCGTTTACGAGATATTGATATTTAGTTTCGATTTTCATATGGAACACCATGTATTTTATATTTTTTTCGGATTCCTCGATTAATTTAGAGTATGTATTGACAAACAAAAATAATGGTTTGAACTCATCTACGTCCCAGGAAAAAATGATGACGTTTTCTAAAGGTAGCGGCTACCTTTGTATGCATTACTAAAAGTCACCAGTAAATGTTAAATAAAAATGTTAAAATTTCGTACTGTCTATTCCTACATTTATTTTATTATCTCGAAAAACCTTTTTTGATAAAAAAAATATTTACACGAAGTTTTATTCAAATATCTCGTTAAACACACAGAAATACAACAAATGATACAAATGCAACGAGCATGGAGATAAGGAAAACATAACCTCAGTAAACAACCAGCAAAAAGAAGAAATAATGGAAATAAAATACCTCAAGCAGTTATTAGATGAGATGAAATCTAAGAATGCAGTATTGGAAGAGAACAATAGATTATTACGTGAGAAGAATGATGATGAGTTAGAAAAAATAAATAAAAACAGCACAAAAAAGGTGGAAAAAACTGTAAACAAAGAAATCAGTAAGATAGATGTAGAGGATGCGCAGTCAGCGGTAGTAGCCGACGTGAACGAAAAGCAATCCGAAAATGATGATATCGCAGTTAGTTCTTACGACCATTCGTGTGCAGTTAGTTCTAATGCACAACAAATCAGCCCAGGTGATGTGAATCGGAGGCCGGGAAATCGGGAGAAGAAGCAAGACACCTTAACCTATTCACAATCTGTCAACAATCCTCGTCACAAAATAAATACAAAGGAAGTTCAAAGAGCATTAGAAACTGTGCAGGGGACTATACTTAAGCAATC
>JAEQML010075948.1:0-13599 GCA_016904865.1 Pissodes strobi
GTTATAGCGTTCACAAGCAAACTTGCGCCTACCGTTTTGCAAGCACCTCCTAGTCAGCAGTAAATCTCACATAGATAGGCAAACTCCCAGTTTAAGAAAAAAATTAAACACGGGTAGATCTAATAATAACTTTCTTAAGTCGCCAACCAATTCCAATCATACTATTCGTTAATTTGTTTATATCATGTGAAAGTCTGGTCATATTTCATCACCGATCTAATTTTCCATTAAACATCATTTTAATATTTTCTTTGGCTCGGGTTGCGCACTTCAAAAGCACGATTTTATAGCAGCAAATAGAAACTACTAAAAATAAGCGTAATGCTTGTCAATCATTGAACATTTTCACTTGTTGAAATGTTGGTTTCTTCTTAACAATTTAACAATGTATTCAAGAATTTTTTATTGGCACATTTTCAAAGAGTATGTATCTAATATACATATTATTTGTAAAAATGATGTTTCTGTGTTTCAAATTTGTTATTCTGATAAATATTTCGAATATATCATTATTATGTCTAAGTTATTGTATTGACAAGAAAATTAAATAAATTAGGGAAACACAATATTTTTAATAGTTTCATCGTTTCCAACAAGGAAACGTATATTCCCCTTTTATATATATGGGATTCATAAATGATTTATTCGGTGCTACAGAAGATCAATTCTTAAGTCGACAATCCTCAACCCAATTATTGAACCGTATTTTTAAAACTCCCTGGTTCTGTTCTCAGAAGCGTTGAGATCAGATTAAAAAGCAATATGCTCTCGGAGATATTCGCGCTGAAATATGCGTTCAAGGTAACTTTTGTACCGATGTAGTCTTATATTTACGTCATGGTCATAGTGTAAAACATTTTTCTGGAGGCAAGTCAGTGACTCTGCGGGGGGTGAACTAACGTTAAGTTTTTTCTTAATAAAAGTATTCTTGTTTGATTTTGGTTTTGTGCGATAAAGGGCAATCATACTTTTTATTTTGTATGACGTAGTAATGACTTCAAATATTATAAGTGATATAATTAAATTCATAACACCCAAGCCTCCAATGTTTTCGTGCGGGATGATTTCTTTGTAGTGAAAAATAATTTTCTGTATTAGTTCCTTTTCATCCTCATCAGAGTTGCATACTGAAATTTTTGTATTAGTTAAAAGTTACAGATTTTAGGGCAGTTAAAAATTATAGAATTTTGATGAGGCGACCAAGAATATTTTATTTGATTTGATTTTATTATTGGTAATATTACAAAAAAAAATGCTTTTACAAGTCATCAAAAATATATACATAGATATCAAATGTCAAAAACACTACTGACTAAAAATATTCTAAAATACATTACAAATGACAATGAACAGTTGATTAAAAAGGGTACCTACCTAACAGACACACTAACATAAAAATAAATACTAGCTATTGAAACATACAAAATGGACATGCTGGGCACAAATATTTACTTAAGTTAAAAAATAACATGAATACACATAAGTTAAAATTGGGCAACAGTATCTATCACAATAAAATGTTAAAATCACTTAGCAAGAATTCCTGAAACGTATAAAAAGAATGCCCAACAAGATATTGTTTAATAGTTCTGTTAAAATCCCTATCATCCAAGTTCTTAATGTGGGGGGTAAAGCATTAAAGAATTTAATTCCATAGTGATCAGAGCCGCGCCTAGTTCTCTCCAATCTATGGAAACTAGGCACAAGTCTCTCTTTTTCTGGTTGAGCAGGTGTGAATGTCACCATGGGTTTGAAAATGTTGAATGTTTTGTTTTATGAAGTTAACACAATTAAGAATAAAAATACAAGGAAGTGTGAGCAATTTAAATTCAAGAAATTTATGTCTACAGCAGTCTGTATACTTAAGTCCTGAAACAATCCTGATACATCTACGTTGCGGTTTAAAAATTTGGCCAGCTCTGGAGCATAACCCCAGTTTAGAATTGCATATGACATATTCGAACAAAAATAACCATGATATGCAGTCAAAAGTGTATTAACAGAAACACAGTTTGACAGACCTCTAATAAGATAAGTAATATTTGAATGTTTGGAGCTAAGATTATTAATACGAGTTTCCCATGTGAGTCCGGGGTCCAGGTAAACACCCAGAAACATAACAGATTTCTCAGAAGGTAGAGTGGAATCGTTATTTCTTAGAGTGAAATTCAGATTTTGTGTCTTACTAGCGTTCAAGCTTAAACTATTTGCCAGAAACCAGTCTTCAACCCGTTCTCGGGCAGTTTCTGCAGTGACTTGGATATTATCCGATGGTGAGTACTGGTGAAGGCAAGTTGTATCATCCGCAAACAGAACAAACAATTGATTTACATTGTCACACACAGTAGGAAGATCATTAATGTAGATAAGAAACAGCAATGGCCCCAATACTGAACCCTGTGGTACACCATGCAAAATTGGTTTACTATCTGAAGAAATATTGTTATAATAAACATACTGTCTTCTGTCCCCACTCAAATAGGACTCAATAAAGGCAATACTAGATTGATTAAAGTTTTAGTGGCTGAATTTGCTGTAGAGTATATTATGAGAAATGCAATCAAAAGCCTTTGTAAGATCAAGAAAGGAAGCATAGGTGTCATGTCGGTCCTCAAAGCCACCTGCAATAAATTCAGTAAGCTTGTTGATAGCCAAGAAGGTCGACCTGTTGTTTCGGAAACCAAACTGACTTTGAGTGAAGATAATATTAGCTTCAAAGTACAAGTTTATTTGATCTTTCATTAGAGACTCAAGGATTTTTGAGATGATAGGCAATAATGAAATAGGCTTATAGTTGGTTTCACTATCGGGACTACCTTTATTCTTAAAAATTTTGAACCACCTTGGTCATCTTCAACACTGCTGGGAAGTAACTGCTACGAAAACACTGGTTAAATAATATAGTTAAAAGTGGAGATATGATGATGTTTAAGTGCTTAATAAGCTTTGATGAAATATCATGACAATCAGAACTATTGCTATTTTTGAGATTAGAGATTGCTTCTGAAACCATATCACACGTGACCTCTGTGAAGGCAAAACCACCACCAGCGGAAAAATCACCCACCAAGTAGTCAGAAAACAAGCTTTGAGACTGTGGCAGAGCTCCAATAACCTCACTGGCAATATTGACAAAAATGTGACAAATGCATTATTATTAGACTGTGATTTTATAATACTCCACATAGCCATTGTTTTGTTGGATGCACCACTTATAAACCTATCATGTGCAGCCTTCTTTTTGTTGGTGATTTCCGTTCAGTATTGCCTTTTATAATCCGTGATCATGGATTTAGGTACCAAAATAGGACTATGGTTATTGATGACACACAAAGTACGAATCCTTTCTCTCATCTCCTCAAGATCACTGTCAAACCATTCTATTTTCTTCCGGGAAGGACCTTCCAAAACCAAACGAGTTTTAGTTGGCAGACAGCAATCCATTAGATGTTTCAGTTGCTGAAAAAATTTCTGAAACTGTTCCAATTAAAGGAGTGGAAGTGCTGAAAAAGTGCTGCAAGACCCTGATCAGTAATTGACCTATATGTGATGCGGGAACTCATTTTAGGTTGCAATTGTATAGAGGTATCAAAAACTATACCTTGGTGATCAGAGAGTCCTCGCAAATCATATGGTGTTACATGTAGATTGCACCTTTCGAAATTGACATAAACATTATCGAGACATGCATTGCCTCTAGTAGGAAAATTTACAGTATGATACAGGTCATAAGAATTAAACAAAAAGTTTAGAAAATCAACCCCTCTATTATTCGGAACTTCATAGTGGACATTAAAATCACCCATAACAATAGTAAACGGTGAAAAGTTGAGTTTATCAAACACTTGGGATAGGACATCGAGATATGTATTCAAATCTCCATCTAGGGATCTATATACAATTAGGATTATAGTACCTAAGGATTTTAAATAGATGCCAGTTATTTCACACTGCTTTTCAATACAAAACTAAACTTAGATAGATTAAGATCTTCAAATATTAAATTCTCCTTCAGAAATATACCCACACCCCCTCGCATTCTTGTAGATCTACTGAACCCCGCCACAGGAACAAAACCATTGATTTTGATGGTAGAGAGTTCATCAGAACCAAGCCAGTGTTCAGTTATACATAAGCAACATTTTTTAAGTGATTTTTACAAAATACCTTGTTAACTAGCCCTCCTTTGGACAGGCTGGAGATTTGTGAAGGCGCTGAAGATTGATAAAAAGGTTCACCGTAAACCCATCAGGCCAGAATTCCGGGTTCATCAGAGATCCTTTTAGGTTCGGTGGAACTCCCAGCTTAAATGAGTTTACATGTGTGCGCTTGGTATGCATTTTGTCACAGATAATGTTGCAAATATCAATAGTTTCGGAAGCAAGAAAGTCAAGGATGTTTTGTCTTTCTACATTTTTAGAAAGTCCGGTGACAAATAGCCAGTGATACCTCTTCGCTATTTCAAGTTGCGTATTTTGTTTTGACGCTCTAATTGGTGTTGGTCTTGTTACAGAAGAGCCAGAAGTAATAGGATTACGCCCCCGTCTCTTGTGGGCAACGGTTTTCCAGCCATTGTCAACCCCCTTGTTTTTATCCTCGTGAGAAAAGTGAGCACACGTAGTAACCTCTTTACTAACCTTATTTACACTGCTGCAGCCTGCGTTACTGTTTAGTTTAGCTGAATTATCCACTAAATCTTCTGACTGAGAGATTAAGGGATTGTTGATGTTAATATTCCTGTTCACATCCACGTCAACATCAAAAACAGCTGATTCACTTGAACGACGATCAACTGGTTGCACTTTCCGAGTGGGGTCACTGACTTTGGTAGTGATTTTCATCCCACCAGTGGTGTTGTCAGATCTAACGGGAACAACAGTAGGAGTCCTGGATTCTGATGATGATGGAGTTTTTGTTTGTTTACATTTTTCAGATTGATGAAAATTACAAATTTTATCTTCCAATATTGCGACCTTATTCACCAAATTGGCTTCATTTGCCTCAAGAGTCTTTAATCTCACCAGCATTTCAGCAATAATGACCTTTAATTGGGTAATTTCAGCTTCATCGGATTTTGAGGTTAGCTTTTCAGATGCATCTTCAGCATGTACACAAACGGCACTTTTTAGGCTCGTAGCCTGTCGCAAACATGCAGGGTGATAAAACAAACCACACTTTATGCACTTAGTTGCCGAAACGACATCTTTTTTGCAATGTCCGCAAGTTTTCTTAAGAATTCTCGGGTCCGAACTTACACTCGAACGCTCGCCACCCGCCATATTGATGAATAACAGTTTCTTAAAATTATATGATACATTGTAGTATTGGTATAAAATAGAGTGTGTTGGCACGTGTGTTGCAATTGAACATTTTTAATGACTGGCAGAGGAACACCATGTGGCTTAATGTATGTGCGGGTAAAAATGTATTAAAACACCAACACCAAACAAAAAAAATATTTGATAATATGGGTATATCTTTGTGAATAATATTTTATTATAATAAGCTTGTGCTCTTGTTTGCTGAGTTGATCAGTCCCTAAACGTATTGAAACATTCCGTGCGATCTTCTGGAGGTTCTTTTTTAGATCCTCAATCTTGTCTTTTACCATGCTTGAAATAAAGGCAAATGAATGTTTACTGGCCAGTTTTTTCAAAGCGAATGCACTTTTTATAGCACCACCGATGAAATTGCTACCAGTTACAGTTTCTTTTAGTTCAGAGAAAGAGAATTTGCTATATTCTGAAACTTTAAAAAGTTATTTTTCTGTGCTTTAGAAGTCTCGCTTTCTATGTTTAGTTCAGAGTCAAACTGACTAAAACAGTTTTATCCACACCGAAATAGATTTTTGCACCAGACCATTACCTCCTACAACTAGGCCTGACGGCTTACGCGTGACGTCATCCAAAGTGGTCTTAACTTATTTACAGGCGTATATTGAAATGTGCAATTTCTCTTAAAATTCCACAGTTAAGTAGACATTTTAGATGCAAAAATCTCGAAAAAACATTTAACTTTTTTTATATGTAGTTTGAAACGTAATTGGCCTAATACAATACCTCCTACAAGCTGATATTACTTTAAGCACGACTATTATGACTGATAATGTGTATTACTAATTTTTTTTTAAATCAAAAATTAAATTGCAGTTTATTTACCTTTTTCTGCATACATAAATAATATTTAAGGGCTTCCGGTTAAAACAAGGCTGTAAGTCATGGACGTGCCTCATTCCATTTTTGTTAAAGGAAAACGAAATTTCAAAGCAAAAACCGTTGAATATCCAGTTTATCAAAATAGAATCTATTGCCTGGTGCACAGCATCTGGACGGCATTGTGCACATAAATTTAAACACACTAAAGTACTAATATTATAAAGAAATGAATAGAAAATCGAAGAACAATATTAAGAATCCGGTCGAACGTCGAAAGAAGGTACCAATTGACAGGCAGT
This sequence comes from Pissodes strobi, assembly GCA_016904865.1. Lineage (NCBI taxonomy): Eukaryota > Metazoa > Arthropoda > Insecta > Coleoptera > Curculionidae > Pissodes > Pissodes strobi. The sequence goes on from JAEQML010075948.1 coordinate 6,455, forward strand.
GTTGCCAGATTTTGAAGAATCGTCTCGTCATCCTCGAATTGCTAACGACAGCCCAAATATTAAATCGTTTGCGTTGGTGGTTGTGCAATGGTAAAAAATAAATGCTAAAAAATTGTTGTACCCCTGGCCTTATATTGTTACGAATTTGCAGAATTGCCTCGTCCTGACCATCAGGATTTGGCTCGTCTGAGTCGGTAGAGTTAGTTTCATACATTATTTGGGATGTAAACTATTTAACGTATATTTAGTTGGACTTGGAATTTTTACAGCATTTGTTGAATCACATTTGAAATTATGTTTTTAAATGGAACTAAATATTTATAGAAAATCATTAGGTTATTGGTTAGCAACGTTTATTTTCTTAAAGGTTTTGATTCCGTTATGCTTCTCTTTACGGTTTTTATATATTTACTTTTCGGATTTTAAATATTTATTTATATTTACTATAACTATACTATAATATACCAAAGCAAACTTTTACATTAAGCATCTAATATATTCTTAATTGTAATCCAAATCAAATATTTTACGTTTCTTTGAAAAATAATTTGTGGCAAACTACAGTGAGAAGTAGCCCGAATTATGATAATGCGCCCAATCTGGCAGCACTGGATACAGAATACGTCGAAGACGGCGAGATGGATATTGACATTCCAGTCGCCCAGCGTGGCAATCAACGTTAAATACGGAAGTAGGCGCGATAAAATAATCAATACTTTTACTGGGCTCATCTGAATGCTTTTCTTATGGCAAAAAAGTATTGACCTCTTAGGATGACGTCACTGCTAATTTTAATATTAGCTAGTTGGCCTAGTTGTAGGAGGTAATGACCAGACGCGCGTTTCGCAAACCATGTTAGCATCATCAGAAGATGACTAAAACTGTTAAAGTTCTGATGATGCTAACATGGTTAGCGACACGCGTGTCGAGTGCAAAAATTCTGTTTCGGTATTGTGGATAAAACTCTGTTTTAGTGCATTTTGCCGAAGGTTCCAAACCCCAACATAGTTCAGGGTCAAAAACAAATTCGTTATATTCTAAAATTTTGAAAGGTTCCTTTTTCTATACCTTTTTTATGCCCTAATAGTTTGGCTTTCTAAGGAGTTGGTAGTTTTTTGCACATCGTAGGGCTACCGCTGTTGAATATCAGGAGTATGCACGAATTTCAATTAGAATTTTCGTTTTTTTTTTTTGCCAGAAGTAAAGATCAATTCCATGACTTCTTTCATTGTATAATAATAATCTGTTCGGTGTAAAAACCATTATTGGAAATCTATAAAAAAAAGTTGAATGGGTCCATCTCGGTCAATGCCAATTCATTAGGAACTGTTCAGCACAGTGGTCGCTATAGACGTATACGTTTTCCACAGGAGAAGCATGAGTATTCAAAAAATAATTCAACAACCTCATTAGGCCCTTTTTTGACCAGAGCTTTAGGGTACCGGTAAAACATTTCAAAAATAATTTTTTGGATGAGTACGCAGGTGTTTTTCTTCTTCATCTACTATTTGTTTTCAAACTTTGAGCATAGGCCTCTTCTAATTTTCGCCTGTGCAGCCCACCTATGATCTCCAATACGTCGCCCCGCCTATTTGAGGCCGCTCTCATAGAAAAAGAGAGGATATTGGTTGTCAATTTTCTGTAGCGGTGTTTAGTCTTTCTATCATGCAATGTTTTCTATGGAGTCTTACAACCTTGTAATGTATTCCCCAGCATCCAGGACTTTTGTTTCACTCCTGATCCTTTTATTTCTTTTCGGTCAACTAGTCTTATTCCCAGCATTGGTCATTCCATAGATCTTGGTGTGTTAACAATTTTGTCCAGGTTGTCTTTAGTAAGAATACAAGTTTAACCAGAAGAATACCCAGGCTGAAGACTTTGTTTTCAAGTATTGAGGTATCCTGAGATTTCGGCTATAGTTTGCCAACTCTTTCTCATGCCAATTGCGTCCTTCGGATTATCTCATTTTTCTGGGTTTTCCTTGTTGGGTTTAAAGATCTTGAGCTTGAGAGTACGTCAACCTTATCTAGCGGGTATTCATCAATTTGTGGTTTTCTCTAAATTCATTTTCAGTCCAGTTTGTATGTGTAGACAGCTGTTTATAGTGCAAGATTCGGTATTAGAAATATATACCCTCATCTGTTATTTGACGATGACAAAGATTATATGTTAGATAATATATAAATAGCTAAATCGCGTGCGATGCCGTTATACAGGGTAAAACAAATTCGCTTCTCACTATTGGGATCTTGTAAACGGTAAGAGATACCGCAAAGTTTAAACCGGGGCAAAGTTGCGCAATTTAGTGCCCAGTATTTTGACATTTTGAGGTTTGAGATATCTCGAGTACTTCCGGAGATATCCGCGAAAAACCGAAATTTTCGATTTTTGTTTTTATTTTTTTCTGACGTTATTTTTGGAAATATCAAAAAAATATTAACACTTTCTAGAGGCACTTAGTAACGTTCTACCCTAAGATGTTGTCAGTTTTCTAAATCAACGTTTCGATTTTTCAGAACCATCATCAAGCCATTTTTTTTAAATACGGACCTGTAGTTTTTATAAATTTTTTTGCATATTTACTACACCCCAAATTTGGGTTAGTCTCTCTTTCACTCAGCAGCTGCCTGGCGCACACCTTCCTCTCTGGATCCCCGTCACTCTCCACGCTCGCGGTCAAAACCTAACATCTAAAATTTAGGCAACCATGGATGTGACAAACTTTTAACAAGGCAACCTAATACTGTCAGGCAGGGAATAAAATATCCTTTCATTTCATAAAAAAATCGATTAAATAACTGATGACGGTATATTAATAACGCTTGCTCACCTATTTATACCTGGCAACTTCATAGTTGGGCTGAGTGGAAAGTAAGCAACCTATATTTCTCCAATTCCTTGAGTCACATTCTCTCAACTAATGCTCGTTTTTTTTTGAATAACAAATCGGGGAAATTGTTCCAAAAAAGTTAATTAGAATTTATATTATACAGGGTGAAACAAATTTGCTTCTCACTATTGGGATTTCGTAAACGATAAGATACAGCAAAGTTTAAATTGGGGCAAAGCTGCGCAATGCCCAGTAATTTGACATTTTGATATTATGATATTTGAGATGTCTCGAGTACTTCCGGAGATATCCGAGAAAAACCGAAAATTTCGAATTTGGGTTTTAATATTTTGTGACGATATTTTTGGAAATATCAAAAAAATAATGACACTTTCTAGAGGCACTTTTTAACGATCTATCCTAGGATGTTGTCAGTTTTCTAACCCAACGTTTCGATTTCTCAGAACCATCATCAGGTCTTTTTTTTAAATATGGACCTATAATTTGTATAATTTTTTTTGCATATTTAGGGGGTAATTTCGTAAAATCCATCACCAGATATTTTTAACTTGTAGGTATTATTAACAAAATGAATAACTCAGACAATTTACAATACTAACAGTTGATATCTCAAATTAAGAAAAAAACCTCCGGTAATTTTGTCAGTAACGCCTACAATTTAAAAATATCTGGTGATGGATTTTACCAAATTACCCCCTAAATATGCAAAAAAATTTTTAAAAACTACAGGTTCTTATTTAAAAAAAATGGTGATGATGGTTTTGAGAAAGCGAATCGTTGATTTAGAAAATTGACATCTTAGGGTAGACCGTTAAAAAGTGCCCCTAGAAAGTGTTAATATTTTTTTTTATATTTCCAAAAATAACGTCAGAAAAAATAAAAAAAAATCTAAAATTTCGGTTTTTCGCGGATATCTCCGGAAGTACTCGAGATATCTCAAACTATAAAATGTCAAAGTACAGGGCACTAAATTGCGCAACTTTGCCCCAATTTAAAATTTGCTGTATCTTACCGTTTACGAGATCCCAATAGTGAGAAGCGAATTTGTTTCACCCTGTATAACGGCATCGCACCCGATTTAGCTAGGCAAGCAATTTGTGATTTATCAATCTATATATTACCTAACATATAACCTTTGTCATCGTCAAATAACAGATGAGGGTATATATTTCTAATACCGGATCTTAGACTATTAGGTATAGCTTGTAGTTCTTTGAAAGTGGTAGATATTAGAATGATATCGTCTGCAAATCTGAGATGAGTCGGCCTTCTGCCATTGATATGTATACCCTGGTTTGCCAAATCCACTGATCTAAACATGTACCTATTCGAAGGCTGACGTGAAGAGCTTTGTCAATATTACGTCCCCTAATACCTTTCTCTATGTATATGACATCTGTATTTTGTTGTACATTTATTGTTTTTGTTGCATTTTTATACATTTTATGTATAAACTGTCTATAGTGGGAATCTATTCTGCAGTTATTCATGACGTCGTCTATCGTCCACAGTTCTACACTATCAAATGTCTTTAAAGGCAAGAAACAAGAGCATGTTATATTAATTTGTTTTTTCTATGAGGGTTTTTATTGTGATGAGATGATCGAATGTAATGTATCCTTTCTGCTTTGCTACGCATCCATTGTAGGTGTTAGGCGATGAGTGATAATTCCCATGAACAATTTGTAGACTCGGGATGATAATAGGGATATGAGCAATGTATATAATCAAATGTTAAAACGAGTGTTGAACCCCTTACGCTATCCTTATAAAGTTGCGCTGTATCTGTTCTAAAGTTGTTAATTCGCTTTTTACGGATTAGTAATTATCAGTGGTGGCTCGTCGGGTGAAGTAGGTGAAGAGCCTCTTCACCAAAATAATGAACAACTAAACTAAAACCTTAAAATATTTATCTATACATTAAAATAAATATAATTTCATTTGCATACGATGTAAACATGCTCAACCGACCGTACTATTATATTTGTAACGTTTCTCGCCAGCCGATGATGAGGCCCAGTATTCATATGCACTTGATCGCGCGTTGCCATGGTAACAGTGACGTCAGGCAGCCAACAGTCACTAGCTCGCCGGCTCGTTTTTAGCGTTGGGTGAAAAGCCGGCTAATCATCATTCGATTCGGTTTACTTTATTACAAACATGAGGATTTTGCAGAACATATTAAAAGCGCATTATTCTTAAAAAAAATTTGAAAAGAATCCGATTAATGACTTAGTGTACAATTTGTTGGAGACTCATAAGAGGGACATTTTATTGCAAGGGCGACCTACTACCATTTTAAACATAGGCTTAAAAAAATTAAATAAAAAAAAGACAGATCATACAATATTAATTTTAAGTCTTCCTGGTTTTTAGAATTTAATTGGCCATGTACAGGGTGTCCCATTTTCGTGTGTTTTACGGGGTTTCTCGCTTATGAGTAGAGATACAAGGATGCGGTTTTCGCAATAGTTGGCTACTTTTTTGTGAAACTAAAAATGCCACACGCAGATTTTTCCTAGCCCTCTTAGTTTCTAAGATACAGGGCGAAATTTAAAATGTTGCATTTTTGGACCCCCTTCGTATCTCAGTTATTGTTTGACTTATCGGAAAAATAAGATATGTTTCTGGTGCAGTTTTTTACCTAAATTCCGTAGAACCGGAAGTGAAATTGTTATGCCACTAGTAGATAGTAGCTCAAATAAGCTTAAACGATCAAAATAGATTTTTCGTACATTCATGTGTTTTCTGTCAAATTGATGGAATGGACGATCAATATGATATTTTCAATTGTCATTATCTCGAAATCTGGCAAAGATAGGTAAAAGGGGTGTAATTCATGTTTTATACTTAAAATTTTCCGTAGAATCTAAATTTTGAAAATTATACGGGGTATTCGATTTAAAATATCGAAGTTGACACGGCTTTCGGTTAAACTGGAAATGACGTTAAGATGTTCACACGGCCAAAAAATGCATCTTAAGCAAGGTTACGATTTCTTAAAATTTTAAATCGATGTATTATTTTATAAGAAACTTCGAACTGGATAGTAATCTCGTGGTCACTTGCTATGAACTTAATTTTGATGAAAAACTTCGATGGAATAGAATTTATTTACGAACAGTTATTGATGCAGTCTTGTATCTAAGCAAGCAAGAGTTAACCTATGTTTTGTCTCGGTTTTTGTTCTTCAAATAAGTACACAAAATGTTTTGCTGCTAATATAATATTTATGTATATTATTTTTTGATGATTTCCCTAAAAAATAACGGTACTAATTATTAACAAATTTTTGCAGTTTTGGCGTTATCCCCAAAAAATTTTCGTCTGCGGCGCTTTTGCCCCTATAAATAGCTCTTCACCACTTTTCAAAGCCGCGAGTCGCCACTGTAATTATGAGGCACCAACTATTTTTTAGTATCATTTAAAGATGGATTCTGCAACAAATTCCTTTATCTGTTTCCGCCTCTCGTCTCCTAAATACATAAATTGGAATGAACCCCCAATAAAATTTTTCCTGGTCGCATTTCACTTAACAGCTGGAAACAAAGCAAATTATAAGTCATCTATTTACTATGCTTCATATTCGCACGTATTATAAAAAGAGCCTGCAGTTTGGCCTATTTCAATGTGACTTAAAATATTTCATAAGTAAACGATGTGCTTACATTCTTAAAACGGGTTCACGATAAAATTTTCATTTGTAGAATGGGTGACAATTGTTTCATCAATAAGCGATTCAGAAATTCTAAATGTAAGCCCAATAATTTATTGTATATACATGTTTAATCAGTATTTCTAAAGAATATCAATGGGTGAATATTTTCTTTGAATTGTGGTTTGCTTATAAATATAAGGATAACATGTATTTGTATTTTTCAAAATTGTTGCTATTGCGATAATGTCGGGCAAGATATATTTTAGTTGTATCATCTGCGAATTATCGTTGTATGTTACCTTCTATATTCAGAATTGATATGCAATTAATGTAAGTAATTTAGGATAATGAGGTAATTATGTCTGTTCAGGTATTTGGTGTGATCGCATTTCGCATTACATGTTTAACCCATTTCCTATCAAGGATGGAAAATTTAAAGAAAAACCAAATTTTTTCTAAAAATATTTTATTTTACAAAAAATGATGGTGCATTGGTGCACTACTGGTAAGAAAAATATAAAATAAATTTTAGTTAATATAATGTATGAACTAAAAATCTAATACAATAAAATAAAACTTATTTTAAAATGCATTATTCCTAATATTAATACTAAAGCTAATTAAAAAATGAAACAA
>JAEQML010075949.1:0-13598 GCA_016904865.1 Pissodes strobi
CGAAGAAATTAGGTACACATTTCATTAGGGTCACTAAACTTGCACTTGTGCAGTTTACATCCTTGAGCCTGGGCCGAAGTGGCTCTATAACAATTCAAACCAAATTCAATCATTTGTGGAGCCAAAGGCAATCAATTCCAGGGTAGAAATGTTTAGTTCGGGAGATGAAACTAGGTATCTGCAGAAATTATAAGAATATGGACCGATTATTCTAGTTCCTATTATTGCTGCCCAAATATTTACATTTTGTGGGTTGGATATAGTACTCCATTGCAGAGCGCAGATTTTCAGTTAACCAACAGCAAGTAAGTGTTGCAAACGACAAACGCGTGCGCAAAGCACTTTGTACACGGATATATCATCTTTGCTCATGAATCTTTCATTCACTATCATTTCTGCTTGGTTCTGTCACAACATTTCAAGTAGGCTGAGCTACACAGCAGCCATAATGTATTTGTTGTTTTATTCTCTAGATTTTATTTTGTAATTGTAATAAAAAACTTGTTCGAAAATCTCTTATATACTCATTCGACCTGTAGCTATTACCTCATTAGTGTGTAAAGAGTTGTTTTAGAAACTTGTTGTTTAATATACTATTCGATTAGCTTGCCCGTTTAAATAAAAGAAGCCTCATCTCATGAGCTGCATCTATTACAATACTCAATGAAATAATCATAAAATCCCCATTTTATATCGAAATCATCGCCAGTTAATTCATCAAATGAGGCAAATTGGTAGGCCCAGTCGATTATCGGATGCTAAATTCAACCACTAATGATTCTTACTACCCCAAGGGTATTTTCTTGAACATAATATTCTCGCGAATTTCCTCAAGGGCTTTGGGATATCCGCAATATCTAAATTTAGCTTAAATGCGTTACTTTATGGTAGTTAAACCACAGATGGTCTAAAATGAGTAGATATGAAAATATTTGTGTTAAGGGAGCTGGTTAACGAAATCATTACAATTATTATTCAGTTAACGATAACCGAAAACATTGAATAGAGTTTGCATGGTCTATATTTCCGCCAAATTAGTGTCTAAGATGGTTTTAAGATCTTGATGTTCGATATACAGTTTACACGACACCTACGATCTCAATTACTCCCGAGTGTTACAAGTTGAGCCCAAATAGAAATATGTATAAACCTCAATGCTTTGTCTAGGTAAATAAATACTTGCCTTTCTTATTAGTGGTGCACATGAGCAGCTTAATTTATTGCCCATCCCCTGCAACGTTCCTGCTGGGCACTGGCACCGTTGATGTCACCACATATCGCCTCCACCGAAGTCTGTACTTCGACTGCTATTCCACTGGCTACGTACGTTTCTGTTTAATGATTGTGATCGCTGATGGTGAGTTGAAAACTGTTTTGGATGTTTGTGCTAAAATATAAACAAAATATAACTCTCCATGAACGTTTGTTAATTTTTCGTGGAACACTCACCAGTATCAAATCTTTAATTAGGCGGTTAAAATTTGATGGAATGGGTACAATATATTTAGAGCTAACTCTAAATCTAAACTATCGCAACGTTCACAGTTAAAAGGTCTGGGGCATATTGGGGGAGAGATTAAAGCTAACTTTAACCAGTAGAAATTTTTATTACAGCATAGTTTCCTGCTACCTAAAGACACATGTTTCTAAAGCTACTAGCTGTTTCTTCAAAACTCAATGGAGAATTTTGGGATTGGAAAAAATGGTAATAAGCTATAAACTCACCAATGTATGATTTTCGGTTGCTCTGTACAATGTTCAGTTTACTGTGACTACCCTCGGTTAAGGGGGTTTAAGGTAGGAAGGTCAAAAACGAGTTATTTGTCGAATGAGTAGTCTCATTTATTTCCGAAGAAGCCGAACTCGGACTTAGTCACAGGGAGACCAAAACACTGTTCTGCATCAACATTCTCGCTGACAAATTAACGTGCTATTTGAATAGCTTTTATTTGTGTAATCGCTAGACCGGCCTTTAATTGTCTAGTCACGAACCCGTAGATATCTAGAGAACGTGGACAATACGTTCTGACCAATAGGAGGGATGCTGTTGTAGTACAAATGTTCAGCAGATAGCATTTGTAAAGGAACAGTTTGATTACTTATTTAATTATTTCTTTGTGTCCGGGCGATATAAACGTGGTAATCTAAAGAGAGATTAATATATTTCGGGATTTCCCTGACTTTCGCGATATTCCCAATGTTCGAAGTGATATATAGATGAAACCCCGGCCCATTCGACGATCGATTCTTGTCAGAGAAAGATGAGTTTCTTTGTGCAAAATCTCTGCCAATACTGTTCTGAGCCAATTTCGACGTGCCATTTAAGCCGCACATAGTGTGGTGAATTGGTCGATGCACTAAAATTAGTTGTAAATGTCTAGAGTTTCATAAAAACGATTTTTTGTGTAAAATATTTGCCAATACTGATCTGAGCCAATTTCGACGTGCCAGTGAATAGGTGGAAGCTTAAACAGTCTGAACCTTAGAATTTAGGTGATGAATCCGGCATAGGCAGTTGGAGTCACAGTAATGGAAAATATTCCTGAACCAACGCCTTTAACTTCCACGCAACCAAATATTTCGGTATTGCAAATTGATGAACCAACAAGACCAAAATATTCATTGGAAGACCTTCTATTGGACACGATAAAGCAATTTCCAAAATCAGAAACAAGATTACAAGAAAATTACGAATGAACAGGTTTACAAGCGTATTCGAGAGCAAGACGAAGAAAAAAATAAAAAAGAACTGAAAAAGGAGAATGGAGGAAAAGAGAATTAACAAAATTAAATAGTCGCCAAAAGAAATAAAAAGAAATCTAAGAGACTACCTCAAAAGCACAAGACTGCTAAATGATCCAAATCAGATGATGATGTTTACTGTTTAAGAGAAAGCAGCGATGAAGATGATAGTTTAAGTGATATTCTAGGAAGAAAAAATGACACCCTAAATGCAGAAGAATTATGCAAAGAACGTCTTGACTGCAGCACTGTTGACTGGGTTCTAGGTGAAAATTTCGAGTAAGAGCAAGACGCTAAGTGGCTCAGATTCAAGAGTTTCTCAATGGCGAGTCAGAAGCAAAATTTGCAAGATCCCATGGAAAACCATTAACTTCTTCCACATAAGTGTACTCAGAGATTGATGATGTTGCTACGATATCCCGAAAACGGGACATTCAATCAGTTCTACCCAACCAGTTGAGAGAAGAAGAGGAGAGCTGATGTTTCGGAATGATTTCATGAGTTTCAGTGTTCAGTGCTGTTTTATTTTGATTGAATACCCTGTAGAAGATGAATAAAAATTAATCAAAAATCTCTTTTGTGTGGGTTAACATATCTTAAACTGCAAAAATATGTATTGCATTTGCCCCGGTCAACAAATATTTCCAAAAGATGTATTCGCAAAACTTAGAGGAAACTTGTGGTTACAACTGAATCCTGCTATCCTTGCGAGCGGATTTAGGAAAGCTGGCGTTGACAAAGTTATTTCTAATGATGTCTATGACCAAGGTTTAGTAAATAGGTGGAAGCTTAGACAGTCTGAACCTCATAATTTAGGTAACGAGAATCCGGCATCGGCAGATGGGGTCACAGTAATCGAGTATATTCCTGAACCTACGCCTTCAACTTCCACGCAACCAGATATTTCGGTACCACAAATTTATGAAGCAACAAGATCAAAACATTCATTTGAAGACCTTCTATTGGACGCGATAAAGCCAGTTCCAAGATCAGAAAGCAAGACTAGAAGGAAAGTATGCTCTGGATGTGAACTGATTGCGAGTGAACAAGTTTATAAGCGTATTCGAGAGCAAGACAAAGAAACAATTAAAGAAGAAAGTGAAAACAAGGAGAATGGAAGAAAAAAGAATTAAGAAATTAAATATAGAGTCACTGTAAGAAATCTAAGAGACCACCTTTAAAACACTGCTAAAGACTCCGAATCAGATGGTGATGTCTACAGTTTAAGGGAAAGCAGCGATGAAAATGATAGTTTAAATGATATCAAAGAAAGAGGACACGCCGCCATAAATGCAGAAGAAGAAGCATGCAAAAAACCACTTGACTGCACGACTGGTGACTGGGTTCCGGTGAAATTTTCGAATAAGGGAAGTGTGAAAAACTACATGGGTCAGATTCAAGAGTTTCTCAATGGTGAGCCAGATGCAAAATTTTTCAAAACCCATGGATTTAGGAAAGCTGGCGTTGACAAAGTTATTTCTGATGATGTCTATGACCAAGGTTTAGTGAATAGGTGGAAGCTTAGACAGTCTGAACCTCAGAATTTAGGTGACGAGAATCCGGCATCGGCAGTAATGGAGAATATTCCTGAACCAACACCTTCAACTTCCACGCAACCAGATATTTCGGTACCACAAATTTAACTAACCCATACTAACACATTTTGTGTACTCAGAGATTGAGGATGTTGCTACGAAATCTCGACGAGAGGACTACCCAACCAGTTGAGAGAAGAAGATGAGAGCTGACGTTTCAGATTGATTTTATGAGTTTCAGTGTCCAGTGATGTTTCATTTTAATTGAATACCCTATGGAAGGTGAATAAAAATTAATCATTAATTAATTAATAAAAATCGCTTTTGTGTGGGTTAACATATCTCAAACTGAAAAAATATATATTGCACTTGCCCCGGTCCACCATCATTTCAGAGCTTCATAACATTTTAGTTAAACATTTTTATTCCTTGGCATTTTTTGTCCAATAAAGTTATACCTTCTAGGTGTCGATATGGTATTAGTTGACGGTTATTACCCAGGTAATGGTTGGGGGTCGGTGAGAGTATACAAAGAAGAGTTTTAACCACGAGCAACCGTCAGTTTTGCTCCTGCAATAGTTGGTTATGGACAGAATCGTACGGGGAGGACGCCGGAGGTCGATGAAGAAATGATTAATCGAATTTAAGCAGATCCAAGTCTGAGCACCAGACATCTGGGATTGCAGCTTCAAGTTCATAATGGTACATTAAATATGGCTTTAAGGCAGGCGCTATTGCATTAATTCCACCTTCAGACAGTACCTCTCGACATGGAATTGAGACTAGGCCTCTGTCGCTTCATTAATGAATATGATGAAAATTGTCATGAAAAAAAACTTTAATTACCGATGCGTGATGTTTTACATGACAAATTTACAATTTAATGGATATGTTTATGCTGAAGAAAACGCGCATGTAATCAAGGTTGTGCATTATCAACATGAATTTAAAATTAACGTATAGGCAGGACAGATTTATTATTGGTCCTTTCACTTTACCTATACCACCTAGTACACTTGCCAAATTTATTGGGTGATTCATGCACGACAGTGCATCCCCAGCCTTAGAATTATCAAAATCGATGAATCGGCAGAGGAAATGATGCGCCTATAATTTAGCCACCCGGTTCTCCGGATTTAATGCGTAGGTATCGATTGTTTTGTATTGGGGAGCTCTTAATAGGCATATAAACACCGACGAACAATTATTGTGAGCACGAATACAAAATTCAGTAAATGCAGAGATAATTAAAAGGGTGGAGTTCAACATTTTCTGTAGAATTCATATTTGTGTACAGGGTGGCCCGATTATTATGGGATGACACCTTATCTCAGAATCTACGGGGTGTACCAAAGAAAGTTTAATGTAAAAGTTGTTAGGATTTACTTAAATTTTTAAAATATTATATTTTTATATATACAGGGTGTTCATATTTTCGTGGACAAGTATCAACTTCTTTATTTTAAATATAATACCCTGTATATTAAGGCATTTTTTAATTCCTCAGGAAATATATTAATATATAATATCCTATACCTAAGTCTAACCGCTTTTGACATATTTTGAATTTTATGTAAAAAAATGACGTTTGCAGGTCTAAATATAACTACGGTCTAAATCTCCTATTAAAAGCCTTTATTATTTAATTGGAGTTGGTTTCCTTGTAGAAGGGGATCTACTTTAGTAGTCTGTATTGGCATTTTTATAATAAATAAATACAGGGTGATCAAAAACTAACATTAAAAATATAATGAAAAAATCGTTAAAAGTCATTTTTTTCAAATGGAAACCACCCATTTTTCTAATTTTATCTTATTTAGGATTAAAAAAAAGGCGACTTTGCATAAGGTTGTCTATTCGAAAAACTTGTAGTTTTTGAAATATTGGGTGGCGAAAAAAAAGCAATCGAGCACTACAGAAATGACACTATTTCTTGTCGTCTGACGATACACATACTTATTACCCCAGCCGGGACGAATAAGTTGTAAGCCGGGACGAATAAGTTATTAACCTTTCGTCGGAGCAGCTGTTCTAGCAGATACAACAGTCCTTCTTTTGTATCGTGTATGGTAACCTATAGTGTCAAAATCCCCCCCGAATAGGTAGCCTCCTATAATATCTCTAGAAATGTAAAACGCTGGCCAATGGTAGTGTTCTTCTCTATGCTAAAATGTAATACTTATAATTTTCTAAATTATAACGTAATCCAAGAAATCGAAATGTTTGCCACGTGCAAATCAAGCCTTCTGACACGGACGTATCGAGAGCTGGTCTAAAAATGGGAGGCTACCTATGTGGTGGGGATTTTAATACTATAGGTTTCCATACACGATGCAAAACAAAGAGTGTTGTATCTGCTAGTACAGCTGCGCCCGACGAAAATTTAATAACTTAACCGTCCCGGCTGGGGTAATAAGTAGGTCTATTGTATTAGCATCTAGCCGGACCGATGAACTATGGAACTTGGTCGTAATATTGCGCATGCGTATTATATTTTAGATTGAATATCTGACTGCAGGTCCCCGATTGGATTTCGGTACAAATAATACCTGTAAATAATTGTTTTTGTGAATAGTAGTTGGAAAAGATGTAAGATTGGATTGTCATACTGCATTTTTTTATTTTTTCTCCTAAATTTGGGTATGCCTTGGGTTAGTTTTGGTTAGTTCCTGATCGTTGAGTCCCCGTAGCGAGCGAAGCGAGCGGAGGGCCATGCGTGAAGTGATATATTAGCTTAATCATAAAAAAAATGGGTTAAGAACCGCATTATAGTGGATATACAGCAGCTTGCATGTGTTTCCGCGAATATATTCCATATCTAACTTCAAATTTATACGCATGCGCAACATTATGCGCCAAGTTCCATAGTTCGTCGGTCCGGCTAGATGCAAGTGGCGTATTGCCAGACGACAAGAAATAGTGTCGTATCTATAGTGCTCGATTGCTTTTTTTTTTCGCCACGCCTCGCCGTCATGGCCAACTAATAACAAAACTGAAAAGCCGTATTGCATTTTTACAATAGAAAAATGTTAAATTGCCAATATTTCAAAAACTGCTTTTTAAAGTTGTCTACTTTATACAAAGTCACCCTTATTTTTAATGCTAAGTAAGACGGGGTTTCCATTTGAAAAAAATTACTTTTAACGTTTTTTTCATTTAAATTTTCAGTGTTAGTTTTTGATCACCCTGTATCTATTTATTATAAGAATGTCAACACAGACCGCTAAAGTAGATCTCCTTCTACAAGGAAACAAATTCCAATTAAATAATAATGAATTTTAATAGGAGAAATTGGTAGTTATATTTAGATCTGCAAACGTCATTTTTGACATAAAATTCAAAATATGTCAAAACCGGTAGGACTTAGGTACAGGATATTATATATAAAATATATCTAGAATTTCCCGAGGAATTCAAAAATGTCTTAATATATAGGGTATTCTATATAAAATAAGGAAGATGATATTTGTCCACGAAAATACGAACACCCTGTATATATAAAAATATAATAAAGTTTAAGTAAATCCAAACAACTTTTGTATTAAACTTTTTTGGTACACTCCGTAGATTCTGAGATAAGGTGTCATCCCATAATAAACGGGCCACCCTGTACATGAAACTGGAGGTTAATTTGAGCATTTACTGATTTGTGGATCAATTTATAATATAAATTTACTGTTGGTCTGTTATTGACTTCTGTGTGTTATTCCCATTGATTTTTGCCAGTTCATTCTGAGCATTGTTGTTAGCTCGTTGTTCATGGTTATGTAAATTTTTTGTTGTTGGCCTGTTGGACGCTCCAAATTTCTGACAATGTCTGTAGCATATTACAAGTGGCAAGAGGAATTAGGCAATGTAGTATGCATCCATGACGAGGTGGGCAACATTGGACACATGTTTATATGGGATGAGAGTATTGCTTCCCGTGGAACTCAAGAAATTGTCTCAATTTTAATTAAATACATTTCTTTTTTACCAGAAACTCCAGACAAGTTTATCAATTTGTACAGCGACAGCTGTGGAGGACAAAACCGGAACATTAAAGTAGTGTTAGGCCTCCTCAATGAAATGTAGAGAAGAAGAATCAAAGAAATAAATTTAAAATTTTTTGAGTCTGGCCATCTCTTCAACGTGTGATCAGAATTTGGGGGCGATAGATAAAGAAAAAAAAAACATCATGACAACATTTTTGTTCCGGAAGATTGGGTAACTGAGATAATGCCAAGAAGAAAGAGCCAAAGTTTTGTATTCATAAAAATGACAAACAAAGATTTATTTAGCACAAAAAAACTCGAAAACGATATAGTGAATAGAAAGAAAATTGCGTCAGCTGAAAAAGTAGAATGGCTTAAGATGTCTTGGATTCAACTAAGACAGTGCGAAACCAGGAAGATATATTTTAAATACAACTATAACAATGAATCTTGCTTTTCGGAAATGCACCTAAAGAAAATTGTACGTGGCCGCCCTTCCCTGAATTCCTATATCGAATTAGATTTATTGTTCCCTTCCGGTAAAAGCATAACAGAAGAGAAAAAAAGAAAGATTTTATTGCTTTAATAAAGTATGTACCACCTGTTTACCACGATTTTTATAGAAAATTGACAACCAATAGTGAAATCGATACGGGACTTGCAGATCCAGAGGATGAGGATATTGAAGATGGAGCAATTGGGTAGTTCAAATTTCCTGTTTGTATTTTTTTTTTCATGTTATTTTAAAACTTTTCTTTTGCCACTGTGTTAATTTTTGATGTTGTTAGAAATGACTATTTTTATTTACTCGTCAATTTTCTGAAACCAAATAACTTTGCACCATATTATCTCACAACTACTAAATTGTTGGATAGGCCCCTCTGGTTCTGAGCCACTCAAGTACTCGCTCAACAGCTATATTTTTTGACCCGATCTAACCCAAACTAATACACCTTTTCTGAAGAAAAGATGACACAAAAAAGTTATGAAGCTTGCGATGTAGATGAAGTGCTGCTGGTGACGTTCCCTGCAATGTATATCAAACTCAAATCAGATCTTAATTTATCATCCCGAAAAGAACCTAAGTACGAAATTTCGTTCAAATTATGCTATTATTAAGACAAACATCTACAAAAAAGTAAAACAAGTAGTGTTCTTCTAGACCACATACTAGAAGTGAAATTTCACATTTCAATTAACACAAAACAGAATATTATTTTTATTTCGTGCAAATTAGCTGACACGAATGGTAGAACATTCAATACAAGAAATCCCGGCCGATTCAACGATCGATTCGTGTCAGGGAAAGGTAGATGAGATCGGCGAGGATGAGGTGATGGTTATCCCATGCGTGGTGTGAATTGTGAACTGGCTAGACTCAAACATTACTCCACTGATCTCCCTCTCTACTTTCGTTACCGAAACAGAGTTATGTGATGCAACCAGGCCGACAACCGGATGACCCAACATTTCTGCCGATCAATTATTATTATTCTTATTAATTGTATACGCAATATTTATAAGTTAGTAGAATCGGCATTTTATATTATTAGGTCACACAATTACATTTCACTTATCATTTCATTCTCGAAAGATAAAGGTCGCAGATAGTCAAAAACTTTTGTGTAGAATTATTTTGAATAAAATTACTTCTTTAAAAAGTTGATCTTCAATAATAATTACATCACTGGCGCAGTCGTTCGTGTAGATGTCTCAGAGATTCCTATTTTTGCAAGCAGTCCCATAAGAAAGCGTTGCCGAAGCCCAGAAAATCGTCAGTTTCAACTATTTACTGAGACATAGTCCAACCCAAGGCAGAAAACCACAGTTACGCACAAGAAAACCCGTAAGTGAGTTTTCGTTTCCACTCCCATTCAATTTTTGCTCGATAATTCGTTACATTAATTAAATTTATTAGAAATTTATTTTTTACATAAAATTTGCTGTGTGTACATTTTAAATTACTAAAAGTGCGATAATTCGTTTATATTAATTACATTTTAATGCCACATAGTGAAATTGACTTCTCTTTCAAACATGACTACCCTTACAGCCGCAAAAGAGATTGCTCACACACTTAAAACATTTACAGGCAACAGTGACCACTTGAAATTTTTTATTTCCAGCGTAGATAAATTTTATAACAAATATTATATAGGTACTGTAGATGAATCTCTTAAAGAACTTGTCTTTGCTTCAAATTGCTCTACTCGCTCAGCAGCTAAATTTTTTGACCCGATCTAGAAGAGAGTCCATTTTAGTTAAAAGATTAAAAGTATTAAAATCACGTATTTCGTTAAAAATAGCTGCTGATGATTCCCTAAATCAAGGCACAAAAGATGCCCTAATGGAACAATAAGCAAAATGAAAGCTTTTCAATTCTTATTTCTTATAAATTTAATCAAACTTATGAATATCTGCAGACAATTTTAAGAAACACCAACATTTTTCACAAACCCAATCGACTAAAAAGAGGGCTACTTGATGTAGTTGGTAAAGTTAATAAATGGCTCTTTGGTACTATAAACTCAGACGATGAAACCCGTTATAATAATTATTTCGAGATGCTAACAAAAAACCAAGAATACTTAAATAAAATCTTTTATAAGAAACAATTAATTCTATCCACTGTTACATAGGAATATACTAAAAAATTTGGAAAAAATATATACTAGTCAAATAATTATAGCAGAGAAAATTAATTTACTCGAAAATAATCAGTTAGATCTATCTAATGCCTTATATAGATCTTAAATTTTGGGCAACATAATGCGGCAATTAATCACCCTAAATTCTGTAACAAATAATAACAAAAATGCAATCTCATTTGCTCATGTAAATAAAATGCACAACTTCATACTCAATCCTAACCAACTTTTAATATTAATAGAAGATATAAAAACAACCTGGATTTAAAGAACTAATAAATTTTAACAACTATTTATCTGTCCAAGTTACTATTAAAAATAAATCAATTTTATTTTCAATACACAACAATTGCTTTTACAAACTCTACAAAATAACGGTTGCAAGCAAAACCATTGCCTGTAATGCCTTTTTTTGTGAGAAATATTTGCCGACGAGGTGACTGGAAGGTCGATGCGATTTTTTGATTTGCTTTGGCCTCTGCTGAAACCTTTTCAACAATACTTGATGTTGGTGTGATGGGTGATGGAAATTGTGTAAACAACATAGTGTCTCTAAAAGGTCTGTAGAAAAAGTTAATAGAAAATCCTCAAACTAAAATGAGGATCTAGCCATTTTACTTTAGTCTAAAAGTTGTCATCCAGGGTGTCAAAATTATTATTGAAGTGAAACTCCTTTTGATTAGTATTTATTTTTTTTTAAATTTTTTGTATATTCCCGTGTAACAGTGGATAGAATTTAAATGTTCTTTGAAAAAGTTTTTATTTAAGTGTTCTTGTTTTTTTTTTGTTAGCATCTCGAAATAATTATTATAACGAGTTTCATCGTCTGAGTCTAGAGTGCCAAAGAGCCATTTATCGACTTTGCCAACTACATAAAGTAGGCCTCTTTTTGGTCGAAAGGGTTTGTGAAAAATGTTGGTGTCTTCAAATTGTCTGCAGATATTCATAAGTTTGATTAAATTTATAAGAAGTAAGAATAGATCCAGGGTGTCAAGGTTATTATTGAAACGAAACTCCTTTAAGTGCGCTGTACTTGAAGCGTAAGCTGATGAACGTGAGTGATGTAATTATTATTGAAGATCAACTTTTTAAAAAAGTAATTTTATTGAAAATAATTCCACACAAAATTTTTTACTATCAATAACTGCGATCTTAAATGATAAGTGAAATGCAGAATATAATAAATGCCGATTCTACTAACTTATAAATATTGTGTACACAATTAATAAAAATAACAATAATTGATCGACAGAAATGTTGGGTCATCGGGTTATCGGCCTGGTTGCATGACATAAATCCTCTCTCCTCAAGTTCGGAAATAAGGGCTGCAGTGGCTGATCGTTTTTCGACTATGAGGGCGTTCTTGCAGAGGTGATTTCTTTGGGATGAAACAGGCTTATTCCATTTCTTCCATCCAATATACAGCAGGATTCCGCATACAAGGGCGGCAATGGATGAAATTGGAGCGATTCAAAGGTTCGTCGAATTTTTGGGAATTTCCACAGGGTGCAACTTGATTGCTGGGCTGTCTCCAATTCATCCAAGTTTATTTCTTCGAAAGTTAACTTGGAAATATTGTTGCTACTTTGGAGATTCGAAAACTTTGGCAGTTCTAACACATATTGAAGTTGTGTATCTATCTCAACAGGGCACATAGATAGAGTAACAATACTCGGCTCAGAGATTTTGTAGAGTCTTCGCTGACATTTGTCTCGGGCAAGTGTCTCGTTCACAGGAATGACCAAAATTTCGTTACCATTTAGGCGTTAAATGGTATTTTCTTAGTAGTTAACATTGATTAACGGGCACGTATTGTTTGACGTTGTTAGCAGCTCGAAGGGGCAACGTTCGTCTTTCGATATAGGACGGTCTGTTTGCAGATAAAAAAGTCTTCTAGCTGTGGACATTCTTCTTTTGTGAGAAATATTTGCAAAAGAGATTACTGACACACTTAAGACATTTACAGGTAACAGTGGCCACTTGATTTTTTTTTCCATATATAGATACATATTATAATAGATATTATATAGGTACTGTAGTTGGATATCTTAAAGAATTTGTCTTTGCTTCAATTAGCTCTAAAATAACCGAATAAGCAGGCAAGTTTTTACTTTGCAGACCACCTAAAATAAAAGACGCTTTAAGACAACGATTTGGCGATAGAATAAACCGACAAGTACTCGCTCAACAGCCAAATTTTTTGACTCGATCTAGAAGATAGCCCATTTTAGACTTTATAGAAAGATTAAAAATATTAATATGACGTATTTCGTTAAAACTTGCTGCTAATGTTTCCCTAAATCAAGGCACATAAGATGCTCTAATGGACCAAAGTATAATGAAGGCTTTTCAATTCTTACTTCTTATAAATTTAATCAAAATTATGAATATCTGCAGACAATGTTAAGAAACACGAAAATTTTTCACAAACCCAATCGACCAAAAAGAGGGCTACTTGTTGTCATTGGTAAAGTTGACAAATGGCTCTTTGGTACTCTAGACTCAGATGATGAAACCCGTTATAATAATTATTTCGAGATGCTAACAAAAAAGCAGAAATACTTAAATAAAAACATTTACCAAAACAATCAATTAAGTATATCCACTGTTACATAGGAATATACTAAAAATATAGAAGAAATAAATACTAATCAAATACTTATAACAGAGACAATTAATTTACTCGAAAACAACCAATT
>JAEQML010075952.1:0-13598 GCA_016904865.1 Pissodes strobi
TTATGCCATCAAATATTAATTATCAATGAAAATAGAAGAAATATTTAGGCAAATTATGTTAATAACAATATCAAAACATATACACACGTTATACCATCAAATATGAATTATCAATGAGTATAAAATATATGTTACAAATTATGTTAATAACAATATTATAAGTTTCATTTTACCGACTAATGACATATTGCAACACAGAAGCAAAACAATTCATCAAAATAAACCGTACACTCCGCGAGCTTCTGACTCTCTATTTTTCCGTTCTCGAGCAATACCTTTCAGATATCCTCCAAAAAACCTCGCAAAAACTCGACCTCAATTTATGACTTGATTTATCTTTTACATGTATAAAGGGTGTCTCAAAATATATACAGATATAGGGTGTCTCAAAAATGAATGTATCAGGTCTAATGTAATAGTATTTTAAAGAAGTGCGTTATCTCAAATGTTAACATAATCGTTCAAATTCATAGAAATACCTAGTTATATATAAAGTGATAAAGTAAACTCTAGACTTTATAATGAACATTAAAATTATATGCAATACAGGTAAGTCATTGTATGATCTGATGGCAACAGTGTTTAGAGATGAGAAATACAAAAATAAATTTAACTTATAAATTAAAAACTCATCAAAGATTTTATACATTTTTACAGGCAAAAATAAGGTGCTATTACCTATGCCTTACTGACGAGTCCAATAGGTAGACCCGGGACGAAACGCAAAAATGGCGCAGCAGGAGAATCTAATCATGGCGTTATGTAATTATGATGACTATACTGGCGAAGCTTTAAGGTGGAAGGTGAAAATATTAGTGGCTGTAATAATATTGGCGAAATAAAACGTGTTACTAAAAATTAGGCGTTTACAACTTATTTGTTACTTAGTGATTTATACATTATTAAGGACTTTTTGCCTCCAATACCTTTTTGGTGCCGCGCACCACTAAAATCCAAATTAAATTAACAAAAGTTTTTTTGTTGCGGCCGCGGCTGCAGGAATTGCACCTGCAACCATTACCACAGAGCCGGGGCGCATACCACCGCACCACCACAGCTCTGGTTCCGATTCAATTTGAAGATGATAGCCTAACGTCATTAGCGTGTGTGTGTGTGTGTGTGCGCAGGCGCGCGCTCAACGTTGTACAAGTACAACAAGACCTAGCCTCATGAGACTAATACTTCGTATAGCAAAATTACCAAAGCAAATCGTTTAACTTATATGAAATATTTATTAGAAAATTATTTGAGTGAGCTTAAAAATGTATTTTGTTCTTGTTCATCTTCTTTCACCACAGGAACAGAATATCTGCATCTTTTAGTTTTACCCAAGAATTAATTTTTGTTTTGTGTTGAATATATAAAGCGTAATACTGATAAATTCAAAGTTACTATCCTTTTATTCAGTCAAATAGAAGTGGAGGTAAAATAGTGCAATGCAATGGGAAATAAAACAACCAAATTAATATATCGATAGATTTTCTCTTGAAATACGTTGACAGTTATTCACTTTTGTGCATTTGGGGGAAAACTTCCCATTGAATATCGACAGAATTTTAATTTGCGAATTAAATTGCCATGTTTAGTTCATTATAATCGACCCGATTGGCGAACTCATGTTAATGGTCCACCAACATCGCAAGGCGCTTGCCCTTTCTGTATAAAAAATCTTACCAACAAAGCTTCCTGACACTCTTGTGCTAACAACCTAAGTTCAAATAAAAAATATGCCTGTACCAATAAGACGTAAGTGTTGTGTTAAATGTCAGGGAGAAGCAGATTTTGAACGTGACAGATGTTATGCATGTAAGTTTGAAAAGGACTGTAAAATTAGATGGATCCAAACACATACCAGCACATTATTTTAACGATGACAAGGAAATAAGGGGGCCCCAAATTTGGGGGGCGCAGGCTCTCATGTGTCTAATGGGGACCCAAGGGGCTCCAATTTAGGTTGGAGGAGCAAGGCGGGGGCCCGAAAATTGAAGGAGAGCGCAGGCCGTTGTATGGATAGGTGATTCTAACCTTACTTTTGAGTCAGGACCTCAGCTTCCCTACTACTGTCAACGACACCTATCTTGTGCAGATGGTCATTTAGTCTGTACTGACCAGTAAGTATTTTTGTCATTATTTTTAAGTTTTCCTTACCTTTCAATGCCCAGGTCTCCGTTATGCCCTTTTTTTCAGGCGATGGTTACTCTGTTTTCTGCAGATATTTGGATTAGTGAATTTATGCACTTCTTAACCAACAACTTGGTCTCCATTTCGTTGAGTGTTTGTACAATTGTCTTATTGATTGTGATTTGCTTCTCCGTCACTTATCCAGCACCCATCGTTAAGCCGCACAGTTCAGCTTGGAAAATGGTGCTGAGATTACCTAGTGGTATCTGAATTTGTTATGTCGAGCTCGGGTATATAAACACCTGCGCCAGCTTCTGAGGTTCTTTTTGATCCGTTCGTGTAGATGTGGATGTCATAAGTTTGGTCCGGGTTATTGAGACTAATTCGATTTTGAACCGTTTGTCGACAATATAATTTCTGACCACAAGGTCTGTGCTCACTCTCTCATAGCTGGTTGTATGTGGTGTGCCTCGTTTAGAGCTGTTGCGTGTCGAGGTCCCCAGCTTCTACCCCTCCACGTACCCGTGGAGTTCAAGCCTACTGCGGTTACCTGTGCCTCATTTCTCACGAAAATATCAAAGGGACCCAAGTTTAAAAGTACTTTCATTGCCTTGGTGGGTTTTCATTGCTTCAGTAATTTTGGAGACGGGGCATTTTCGCTTGAGCTGTTATTTTTCTTGATCGTGGCCACCAAACTAGTGCGCCATAAGCAAACATAGGCCTGATGACAGCTGTGTATATTTAGAATGTGATTTTAGGTGACAGCCCCCATGTCCATCCTATTGCTCTCCTACACTGGTAAAAAACTCGGACAGCTTTCTGATACTTAAGATCTAGGTGGCGCTGCCAGTTAAGCTCCTTATCTAGGATGATTCATAGATATTTTACTTCCTTTGATAGCTTGAGTTGTGCCCCGAACAAAGAGGGTGGATTGAATTTCAATTTCCTCCTTCTTGTAAATAGCACAAGTTCTGTTTTGTTGGGATTGACCGAAAGTGAGTTTTTGTTGCCCTGCTTTGTTCAGGTTTTTTATGAGGTTGTTTACGATCACATTCCAGAGCAACGGGGAGAGTACCCCTCCTTGGACACAAGGAGGGGTACTCTTACGAATGCTGTGACAGTTTGGTTACCTATAGTTAGGTTTACTGACATAACTGTCAGACCTTCGGACACAGTCAATTTAAATGCAACGCTCCGCCACGCTGTGTGAAATGCGGGGCAAATCATCATACGAACGCTTGTGAAAAACCAAAGACAACACCAGCTAGGTGTGCAAACTGCGGGGGACCGCATACTGCTAATGCGAGGGCATGCCCGAAGAGACCGACCCCGAAAAATCGCAATAACAGCCCACATCAAGAGCCAACAGCCCAACAATCATCCAGAACAACAAGCCCGTCCTCACCGCAAACCCAACAACCAGACATGATGAAGAAAATCATAGAGGAAGCCATGAAGCAATTCCAGCAGGAACTGCAGAAAAATATCTCAAAAATTTTCTCCGGACTGAATAGAAAGAACTAAGAAAATAACACCGAAAACCGCAACAATTTCATCTTGGAATATAAACGGCGCCAGACAGCATCGTTTAGAACTTATCAACCATCTGGAGGAAGAGAACGTGGACATCATCCTGCTCCAGGAGACCAAAATGAAACCATCACACAAGTTTACCATTCCCAACTACACTGTCCATAGAAACGACAGGCTGCGACACAAAGGAGGAGGCACGGCGATCGCCATCAAAGGTTCAATAAGACACGACAACTTTCCTAATAACGACAATCAAGACCTAATGGAATCCACCCAGATCATCTTTCAACTGCGAGACAGAACGACGTACAGAGTAGCCTCAATCTACTGCCCACCGAGAGAGGACTTAAACACCCAAGAGCTTGACGATCTATTCACCCAGAAAAACGGCCGACTCAGCAGGAACACCTCAGGGTATGGGGAAGCAGCAGAACAACTAGAAGAGGCACAGAAATTGGCGAAATAATTGAAAACCGAAGAATGGAGCATCACTATCCGGAAGAGCCGACCCACTTCCACAGAGAAAGTGCATCCATACTGGACTTCTTCATAACACGAAACAATGCAAAACCAACTACGAGTCTGCAGAACAGGAACCTCGGATCATCTGCCTATAGTACTGACAGTAGGGGACCGCACTAAGCAACGCCACAACAACCACAGAAATCCCGGCCAAAAACCACCTCAACTTCCCCAGGAACCTAAAAGAAGACATCAGGAGAAAAACAGATTATTAAGCAGAGCCAGGGCGATAGGGGATCCTGCTGCGAGAAGAGAGACCTAATCACCCAAGAAATAAAACAAAAAATCTCCGAATTCAGAAACAGAAGATGGGAGAACACAATGCAAGAAATGAAAGAATATGACATGAAACTCTGTGGAAAATCTCAAAAAACCTCAGAAGCGAACCGAAACAAACAATTCCTGCCTTGATTCACGATGGCATGCAGATCTATGACTCTGAAGAAAAGTTGGAACTGTTCGCAAATCATTTCGAAGACACGTTTCAATAAAATACAAAAAACCAACCTCAACCCCTACTCGACCGTGAGATATAAAATATTGACTACATCAAAGAAAACCTACCAGACGATGACATCCCATATGTAACCACCAATGAAACCAAAAAGCAGCTTCTCCAAACTAAAAACAGGAAAGCGCCGGGAAAAGAAAATATCAACAATAGAGCCTTGAAAAACCTACCAAGGAAACAAATTGCAGAATTAACGAACACCTTTAACGCCTGCCTAAGAATTGGATATTTCCCGAGCCAATGGAAAATTGCACAGATCATCCTGATCCACAAAAAAGGGAAGCCGAAAAATGAAACAAAGAACTACAGACCTATCAGCCTGTTAAGCTCTATAGGAAAAATATTTGAAAGGATAGTCCTGAACAGAATTCAAGATCTAGAACAAGTCTAAAACATACTATCACCGGAACAGTTTGGATTTAGAGCCAACTTCAGCACTACACTGCAGACCACAAGACTGGTAGAAGACATAACCGAAGCCTTCAACCAGAAGAAATACATGCCCACGATCTTCTTAGACATTAAGAACGCCTTCGACCGGACCTGGCATCCGGGACTGATACTAAAGCTGATCAACTTTGGACTTCCGAAGAAAATCATAAAAATTATCCAAGGATTCCTAACGGACAGATCCTTCCAGATCAAACACGAAGATGCAACCTCGACATTCAGAAGAGTAAGAGCAGGAGTTCCGCAAGGTTCCTCACTTTCACCACTGCTCTACAATATGTTTGGAGCAGATATCTCCAGAACAAGACGAAAATACCTGTACGCCGACGACACTGCGTTAGCAGCAAATCACAAAAACATCAACACAGCAGTCAACATCCTCCAAAATGACCTGGACGCACTGGCGAGATGGGCGGGCAAATGGAAGATAAAAATAAACGAAGACAAAACCCAAGCAATGATCTTCGCAATGGAAAGAGACAACACCAACCTACGACTAAATTTGAACAACCAGGCAATTGAATGGAAACAAGAAGCAAAATACCTAGGACTACTGTTTGACAGGAAACTCCGATGGAAGCAGCTGCACAGCGAACAACTGAAGAAGATAACCACTCTGAACTGTTCCCTCTTTCCGCTACTCATGAAAGGGAATAACCTCAACACAACCAACAAGGTGGCCTTATACAAGCAAATATACCTGCCAACAGTAATGTATGCTGCACCAGCTTGGAGAAGCATGTCAACGACCAACAAGAAAGCCCTACAAGCCAAACTGAACTGAACAATGAGATGGATAGCCGAAGCGTCGAGATACATGACAAACACAACAATACGAGAGGAGCTGAAAATTCCCACTATCGACGAATTACAGGCACAGCAAATTCAACAAATCAAAGAAAATATAGCAAACAACCCAAATGAAGCAATACGCGACTCATTCCAACACCCAGCCATAGGAAGAAGAATCTACAGCTATGTGATGGACGCCTAATACCGGACAAGCCGGACAACCGAACATACAAAACAGCCAAAAGGTGCAAATCCACATCCTGAACACAGAAGCAAGTTGCTAATCTCAACAAATGAGTAAGAGGCCACGCCTAACTCGATGAAGACATAAACGGAATACTATGAGTCTAAGTTTCAGCATATTGGCGATCCAGCCCCTCATGGTTGGATTTGTATCGTATTTACGCTATGAAAAGTAGCCTTATCAAAACCTTCTTCAATATCGAGAAACGCTCCGAGAGCGCATTGGATATCATGGTATGGTAGGATATCTCCTCTAATGTATCTAGCCTTTCTAGCGTTTTCATAAAAAAAAAATGAGGTTAGGTTGATCGGTCTGTATGATTTTGGTTTAGAGTAGTCCTTTTTTCCTGGTTTGGGTATAAAGGTAACTCTTGCATTTCTCCAAGCTTTGGGTACGTATTTGTGGACCAGGTAAGCTTCAAATAGCATTTCTAAATGATCACCCAGAGCCCTGAGCATTGAAGCAGAGCTGGAATAATTCCGTCCGGTCCTTAAAGAGCTTGAATGATTTGATAGCCCACTGTAGCTTTCCTTTAGTGATGACCATGTTCGATAATTTCCAATCGTCTTCGGTTGGGATGTATTGCTTGTTCTCTGACCATGTCCCTTCTTGGATGTTACAGTCAGCTGCCTCTCTTGTGGAAGCTATTTCGGTGCAGAAATTTCTCCATGCGTCCCTTCTTTTTCTCCCGACATGTTTTTTAAATGTTTTCTGGTGTTGATTATATGGTTCCCAGTTTCCTGTTCTCTTTACTTTTAGCCATTTTTCTAAGGTGTTCTAGTTGTTTGTTCCACCACGGAGCTCCGCTTTTGTTCCTGCCTTGTGCAATGATCAGCCGGCAGGAGCTTTCATACGCTGTAATGATGCTTTGTTGCAACATTTCGCATCTTTGTTCGTTTTTTTCCATGTTTTTTAAAGTTTCATTTGGTATTTTGTTTAAACTTTCGGTTGCTTTTTGCAACATTTCGCATCTTTGTTCGTTTTTTTCCATGTTTTCTAAAGTTTCATTTGGTATTTTGTTTAAACTTTCGGTTACTTGGGTAACATAGTTTTGTATGTTCGTTTTACGTATGTTCCTGTATGGTTGTTTAACCTCTGGCATCAGCATTATATTGAATTCGATTCTCCTGTGGTCAGCAAATGTGACTTCTTCGGAGACGTGCCAGTGCTTTATTCTGTTTATCATGTTAGTCGATGATAGCGTTAAATCTATCACGGTCTGATGGTGTGAGGTCACCAACGTCGGTTCGCTTCCTCTGTTGGCTACCATTAGATTTGATTGGGCTAAGAATTATCTCCCCCAGTATTGGTGTTTTTGTTTCTCCAAATGGTGTGATGGGCATTGGAGTCACAACCGATAAGTATTTCCAGTGTGCATTTCTCAGAATACTCTACAAATCGTTGAAATTCAACTGTTGGTAGAGGTGCTCCTGGTTCTTGTGGTAAGTAGGCCGAGGCTAAAATAACTTCCTTTACCGTGTCGGAATCTTCATGCAGAACGAGCCGCAATGCAGTTAGGTCCCGTGAGCTTAGCTGGGGGAGTATGTTTGCTTGTAAATGTTTTGGTACATAAATGCACGTCCTAGGTTTGTTAGAGATTGTGACGTAGAGGAGACTACCTGAAAGATCAGTCTTAGTAACCTTACTAAGGACATAAATAACCTGGATACTATTATTGAAATATTCTATCACAATTATCTTCTTAGTAAATTTGCCGTGAGATGGATACATCAAGCGTTAGAACCTTAGATTAACGGAAGAAAACGATGCTTTAAGGTTAGAACCAGTATTTTAAACTTTGATTAGCCACTTTAATCGCTCATTAAATTAATCAGTGTCTTGAATGTGTCAATGTCAGTAGGATATTAATAATGACGATCTTAATGCGATTACAAGAATTTAGTTTTGGTGTATAAATGAATACAATCTTGTTAGACAGATTTAAACAAATGAATATAACTATATGAAAACTTACCGTTAAATTAAATAGGTCCGTCACTAACATCTCGAATTCGTCATTGGGGATCAACGTGACTATTAACTTAACCAAATGAGAATACTCTTCGCTGACGTTCACTTTTTTGCAAGCGTTCCAAATTTTCAAAACGACGTCGCTTCCGACGCCCTTCAGCTTCGGTTTGTTTTGCAACACCGCGGTGAATAAAATAGCACAGCCCTTCTTGTTATTGCTTGATATGTTCTCTAGGGAATATTCCATGTACGGCCCTAGTTTGTCCAATAATTTATTCAATGTATCAGAATCTTTTTCTATAGAGAGATAATGTTTTAAGCATGTGGCGTATGCTTCAATAAGAAAATCGGACTTGCAGACCAATTTCGACATTTTCGTTAGGATTTTTTCCTTGTATTGGTTGGCTTTTTCCTTGGCGGACACGTCCATTTTCGATTTCTTTATCTAAAAGTAGCCTCTACACACATCAAAATGGTTTAACGGAATATAAACTTACTAGTAGAGGAAAACAATAATTCAACAAAGATTGTTAATGATGAGTTAAATTAATTCAAAATTTTTGAAGAAAAGTCAGAAACCAAATTAAATACCGTCGAAGAGAAAATACATGATTTGAAATGATTTAAAGGGTAAACAGACTATAGTATAAGACGGAAATAATAGTCAGTGACGTCAGTCACTAGTTCGAAAACAGACCAACGTGAGCGGCTTAATGTAATATTTAATATTTAACAATAAATCTGGTATGAAATGCTCGCAAAATGCCGCTTGTTCTAAATGCGGACACATCGTTCCGACATAAAACGTGCATCGCTGCCAAATTCATTGTGGCCCATATACGCGCGTTACGCGGATCATTTGAAACAGCTGTATTTTAACAGAGGGTCGCGATCGACGGACTTAAATGTACTGATATTTTACGACCGTCGGGCGGAGGTCGCAACGTTGCAACAGTAAACGAGCATGTACCTTGTGAGAGATCTGTTGCATAGTCGCGCTTGCGGGTTTAGGTTATCGTCTTGTTTTAACATTGAAAATGTTTCTGTTTTCCTAAATAGGGCCTCAAATCGTGAAAAAGTGCATGCTACATTTGCCACACATAACGTCGTACGCGTGAGATATCGTGTTGGTTTATTTAAACTTAAATTGATTAAAACGTATCGAAATCGGTTCTAATGACTAAAATAAATTGGAACTAACTGAAACTATTTTAAAGTTTATTGAACGACTATCCAAAACTAACCAAAAGCACCAAAACGGGTTAAAACGTATCGAAATACATTGAAAATATTGAAGTAAGTTATAACTAACCCAAATTAACCGAATTTTGGTGACTAACCAAAACTAATCAAAAACATTAACATTGCTTATAACGTATCGGAACCGGTTCAAATGACTAAAATAAATTGGAACTAACTGGAAGTAACCGAAAGATGATTGAATGACTATCCAAAAATAACTAAAAGCACCAAAACGGGCTAAAACATATCGAAATAGATTAAAAAGATTGAAGTAAGTTAAAACTTACCCAAATTAACCGAATTAAGGTGACTAACCAAAAGCATTAAAATTGCTTATAACATATCGGAAGGTGATTGAATGTCTAATCAAAACTAACCAAAAGTAACTAAGAGCACCAAAACGGGTAAAACATATCGAAATAGATTAAAAATATTGAAATAGGTTAAAACTAACCCAAATTAACCGAATTTTGGGGACTAACTAAAACTAACCAAAATATTAAAATTGCTTATAACGTACCGGAACCGGTTCAAATGACTAAGATATATTAAAACTAACTGAACTTGACTGAACGACTAACCAATAGTAACTAAAAGCATCAAAACAGGCTAAAACGCATCGAAATAGATTTAAAATATTGAAGTAAGTTAAAACTAACTTAAATTAACCGAATTTTGGTGACTAACCAAAAACCCTAAAATTGGTTATAGTGTAACGGAACTGAATTAAAATTAACTGAAATTAACCGAAAGTTGATTGAACGACTAACCAAAATTTACCAAAAGTAACCAAAGGCATCAAAAGGGGCTAAAACAAGTTAAAACTAACAATTAACTGAATTTTGGCGACTAACTAAAGTTAATCAAAAACATCAAAATTGGATATGACGTATCGGATCCGGTTCAAATGACATTAAAACTAACTAAACTTAACCAAACCTAATCAAGAGTAACCAAAAAGGGCTAAGACGTATCGGAACAGATTAAGAATAAAATAAGTAACTAACCCAAATTAACCGAATTTTTGCGACGACCTAAATTATTAACCAAAAGCGTTTAAATGGTTTTAACGTATCGGAACCGGTTCAAATGACTCAAATAAATTGGAACTCACTGAAAGTAACCGAAAATTGATTGAACAACCAACCAAAGCTAACCAAAAGTAACTAAAAGCACCAAAAAGGCCTAAAACGTATCGAAAAAATAAAAAATATTGAAGTAAGTTGAAACTAATTCAAATTAGCCTTATTTTGGTGACTAACCAAAAACACTAAAATTGGTTATAACGTTTTGGAACCGGTTCAAATAACTAAAATAAATTAAAACTAACTGAATGTAGACGAAAGTTGAGTGAACAACTAACCAAAAGTAACCAAAAGCACCAAAATGGGCTAAAACATATCAGAACAGATTAAAAATATTAAGGTAAGGTGAAACGAACTTGAATTAACCGAATTTTGCCGACTAACTAAAATTAACCATAACGTATTGGAACTGGTTCAAATTACTAAAATAATTTAAAACTAACTAAAGCTAATCGAAAGCTGATTGAATGACTAACCAAAACTAATCACAAGTAACCAAAAGCACCAAAACGGGCTAAACCGTATCGGAATAGATTGCAAAAATTAAAGTAAGTTAAAACTAACCAAAACGAACCGAATTTTTGCGGCTAACCAAAAAGATTAAATTTGATTATAACGTATCGGAGTCAGTTCAAATGACTAAAAAAACGACATCGGCTGTAAAAAAAATGACAGCAGCACGTTGTGTGGTCCCAAGCGGTCACCCATCCAAGTACTAACCACGCCCGACGTTGCTTAACTTCAGCGATCGGACGAGAACTGGCATTTTCAACATGCTATGGTCGTTGCCTGTACGTTTTAGCTTGGTCATGGAATAAAAATTAGGTTTAATAACCAAGTTTAAAATAATAAAAAATCAACGCGAACGAAGCCCCGGGTAAAAGCTAAAAGTGTCCTATGTTCTTCACTATACTCTTGAAAATATCTGTACAAAATTTCGTGATGATCGGAACAGTTTATGCGTGAAAGCGTAAGAAACAAACAAACACATTCGCATCTATGATATTAGTTAGGATTATTTAATAATACTTACTGGCAGCTTCGGAGTGGATTCATTCACTGCACAAATTCGACACGATAATCTATTGCCATCAGAAATATCATCAACATATGGACACAGCTTATTTACCTAGTAATCTTAGGCCGACATCCTTAGATTTGGGAAAGTCAATAACCAAATTTTGCAAATTTTAGAAGAGGGCTATGACGCAATATTGTTTTAAACGTCTGGGCATCTGAATAATACTTTTGACAGTTCGTTTAATTTAAAATAATAATATGCTCTTTTATCATCTAAAATCCGTTTAAAAACGATTTTAAATGACAAAATTTTATAAAAACCCGAAAATTCGGACTTTTTTAGGACATTGGCCGTGGCTTCGGACGAATTTGTCGTGGATTTTGAAGCGAACATTCATTTTAAATTCAACCGTCCATTAAAAATAAGCTGTGCTATGAATCCAAATACACTGAAAATATAATAATTAATAAATAATATTTTTGACTGTTCGTTTAATTTATAAAAGGACAGTACTATATACAATTTTTCCATTTAAAACCGTTTTAAACGGATTTTAGACGATAAAAAAGCATATTTAAAATTAAACGAGCCGTCAAAAGTATTATTTTTATTATGTTATATTCGCAGTGTATTTGGATCCATATCACAGCTTATTTTAAATGGACGGTTGAATTTAAATTGCTTTTCGCTTCAAACTCCACGACAAATTCGTCCGAAGCCACGGCTATCGTCCTAAAAGTCCGAATTTTCGTTTTTTTATACAATTTTGCCATTTAAAATCGTATTTAAACGGATTTTAGACGATAAAAAAGCATATTATTATTTTAAATTAAACGAACTATCAAAAGCATTATTCAGATGCCCAGACGTTTAAAACAGTAAAATTTGAAAAAGCTAGTTATTGACTGTCCCAAATCAAAGGATGTCGGCCCAAGATTATAAGGTAAATATGCTCTGTCCATATGTTGATATTATTCCTGGTGGCATTAGATTTTCGTGTTGAATTTGTGCAGTGAATTAATCTGCTCCGAAGCTGCCAGTGCGTATTATTAAAGAATCCTAACTAATATTATAAATGCGAATGTTTTTGTTTTTATTCTATGAACAAGCTAAAATGTACAGGTAACGGCCATAGCACGTTGAAAATGCCAGTTCTCGTCCGATCATTGAGGTTAAGCAACGTCGGGTGTGATTAGTACTTGGATGGGTTACCGCGATGTCGTTATAGGATATGTTTACACATCAGTCTCCAGTACTAGCAGACTCGCTTAATTTTTTTTTATTTATTTTTGTTTTAATTATGATAATGTTTAATATTAATGCTAAAAATGCATTTCTTTAATTATATACCTATATTATAAACACTCGTGTGTTTGTATTTTTACTTTTTTAAACTCTGCTTTTGGAAACCATATGAATTTCAACGCAAATCACATTTTTGAGTTTTTATTCATCATTTTCAATGTCTCTCCGGTTGCATCTTTGCGAAGGACTGTGAATTTTTGTATTGTTAATTGAAAATATTAATTTGTAAAATGGAACAGGGCCAAGCTTCGACAAGTCTTGTCCCCCCTGCAAGAAAAGTGAAGACATTTAGCTGTGGGCGAACATGCATTGGTAAAAACCGTGTAAGCGTGTTTGTTAAACGAAGTTATTGATAACGTTACAGCTGATAATTGGCAGAAGTGTATCGAACATGTCATAAAACAAAAAAATGGCGGATTTGGATACTACGGTCGAAGTTATAGTTGAACCTCTTATTATCAATGTTGGTTCCGAAAGTAGTGATAGTAATGATTCTGAATCAAATTCTGATCAAACCTCATAACGAGTAGTAAACTTAAAATTTTATTAATTTTTGATGTAAACTTTCGATGCAACTTTCAATATGGTATTCTATGATAAGAAAAACCCATTATCATCCATGACTCTTTTTTTCCTAGCCTTAATGAATACATAATACTATTTGTTTGTAGTACAATTTTGTTGCTTATTACTAGACTTAGGAATAATTTTGAATATACGTTTTTTGCATATTTTAGACTAAAATCGTGCATACTTATGTGCATAAACTTTATTTTTTTAAGTGGATATTTGCCTAAGTCT
>JAEQML010075953.1:0-13597 GCA_016904865.1 Pissodes strobi
TAAAGAAATGCCTCTATAGTATGAGCACTTTGTTCTGTCTCCTTTTTTATGAATAGGGACTATTATGCTTTCTTGCCATTTCTTCGGTATCTTCTCTTGTTTCCATATGAGGAGGATGAGCTTATGTATTTCCTCGTGCAGAGACTTTCCTCCATATTTAAGGAGCTCTGCAGGTATATTGTCCGAGCCTGGTGCCTTCGAGTTTTTCAGTTTCTTAAGTGTTTCTATTGTTTCCTCCAGTGACGGTTCTTCTACTGGCAAGTCTGCGGTTTGATAGATATACTCTGCAGCACTTTCTTCATGATCTGCATTGAGTAGATTATTGAAATATTCCTTCCACGCTTTAAGTAGTTCAGCCTCATCTACTATAAGGTCGCCATTTTCTTTTTTCAATACGCTTATTGAATTGGGTCTGAAACCTTTCTTGTCGTTTGCTATTGTCTTGAAAAACTCTCTGGTGTTTGATCCAAGCCGATTCCCTTCCATCATCTCATATTTCTGATGCTCTGCTTCTCGTTTTTTCTTTCTGATAAGTTTCCGGGTTTCCTTGCGGACTCGGGCGTACTCTTCTATATTTGCATTCGTGGAATTTTGCATCATTGTATTTCTTGCAGTTTGCTTTATTTGCAGCTGTCTTCGACATTCTTCGTCAAACCAATTTTTTGTTGTATTCTGTTTTTGTCACTTGTCTATTGATAAGTTAAGTATTATACAGTGTGATCAATTGTTTTAAAGTAAATGTTAGTTTTTAGCATAACACGTTTAACCAAATTGAATTGTTACTATTTGACTATAGAGTTAATAAAGATCATTTAAATAGTTGCTCGACATAATAATACAGGGCAAGTCAAAAATGAACTATTTTTTTTGTATGTATGAAACAATGTATAACGTATTGCCACTTTCTACCTCTAGATAAGTAAATTCGAACGTGCCTCACTCATAGTATCATGTTTTTTTCCTATATTTTTAACACATCTGATTAGGGGGTAATTAACGTCTCCGCCCTTCCGAGTTGCCGGGGGTGGCGCCTATCAAATCCTATCGTCCTCCTACAGGTTGGAGAACACCGAAGTACAAAGTCCGAAGCTGATCAATGACAGTTTGTGGCAAGCAGGGCTGCATTGTATTAGCTGGCAGGAACGTCAAACTGGTGAGAGCAGTTTGATTACGGGATATATCCCATCAAATCCCATCCTCCCCACTGGAGAACACCGTAGTACGAAGTCTGGACCTGATCACTGGGGAGTGATCCAACAAACCCCATTCTCACCCCTTTCAGGCTAGGGACCACCAATGGATTAAGTTTGAGGCCGATGCTTCCAGTGGAAGCGGCCCCTAGATGGTAGATGCATAAGTCTACTCGCACCGTCCGGTGAAGGACCACCCCACCAGAACTGGGAAGCGACAAGTGGTTTTTCCGAATCACGTTTCGCTTCCCCGCTGGTGGTTCCGGGTTTCACAGTAGGAATATATGGACATGATGGCACTCGCAGAGTCAAAACCTTACGGAGGTAAACTCGGATTTCCGAGCGTCGGGTGGCCCTGTGGCTCTTCATGCAACATTTCATAGACAACAAGGATACCGAACCAATTTAGAATAGATTTCTGCAACATGAGGCCTAAATACTAAATACAAACATAATTCGGTACACCAACATCTACAAACAATTAGACACATGTTAGCCCTTACAGGACCGCAAGTATGTTCTACAACAACAGTAAACTAACTATACACTGGTTACGGCCTACACTCCCGATTTAGACATAAGTTCGGAATATGCCTTTTTGTCCGAAGCGACCTTTGTGTCACCTCGAGGAAACACTCGAACCGAACAACCTTGACGTCAGTGGCTCAAGTTAACTGCCACGGGATTAACCAAGTTCATATTCTGTCGCCCTCCGAGCGATAGAGCCTACCAAAGCTACCACTTTCGATTCAATACAGGTTGACCACCCGAATTCAGAAATAATCGTTCTGGAAGATTTCAATGCCCATAATACTAACTGGCTCAAACATCACAAGAACTACAATGAAGGTAGAGAAGCTGAATAAGAATTTGCGGGCTTACTTAACCTGTAGACGAACCAACTCGGATCTCAGAGAGGGGCGAATTTGCCGCCCTCCTGGATCGTTTTTCTAACCACAAATCCTGACGAATACACAATTACAGTTGGTACGCCATTAGGTACTTGCTCTTCCTTCCTAAACTTATTACAACGGTTTGTGAACTGCCTTTCCTACACAAGGATCCACAATTACCTCGTAAAATCTGGCATTACAATTGTCCAAACAGCGAGGATCTAAGAGATTTACCAAAATTTTCCTTGGCTCGGCTTTTGCTTTGACGACCCATCAGTCTGTTGTGAAGAGATTACGCAGGTAATCTCCGCAGGAATGGAAGCATGCATCCCAAATTCCATCAAGTTACCGTCAAAAGGAAAGCCCTGGTTCGACAGAAGAGGCAAAAGAGCCGCAGGTAAGAAACAACAAGCTTACATTTACTGGCAGCAAAATCAGACCGCGGAAAGTCGCAATTATTTGATCGAAGCGAGAAACGGATGCAAACGTGTGATTGACGAAACTAAGGACAAACACAATCAAAGAACCAGTAATAAAGTTTTGCAATGCCCCACTGGCTCCAGGAATTTCTGGTCGGTAGCAAAGCAGGCAGTAAGCAATAACTTCACAAAAACGACTCTTCCACCTTTGACAGACGGGCGCGCCGCGCCGTCACGGCGACTACAGTCAAAGAAAAGGCAACATGCTCGCCGAAATGTTTTCATCGCACTCTACCTTAAACGTCCCCCACAGCAAGGCTCTCCGCACCATATCCAGCATCAACACTACCATGACAGAAGTTAAGTTTCATCACCGTGACATTAGTAAAATCATCAACGTGCTAGATACGCAAAATGCGCTAACGAACTAACACCCATTTTTTTCAGACTTCTCTCTGTATTACCGAGAAGGAATTTACCCATTTTCTTGGAAAGTCGCTCAGTGCAACCAAAAGGCAAGAAAAACACGCGCTCAAAATATCGTCCAACTGCCTTGCTTCCAATAATCTCCAAAGTCATGGAACGTGTAGTCAATCAGCAACGGAATAATTAGCGATAACCAATACGGCTTCCGCAAACAGATCGACAGGGGATATATTGGCCTATGTCACTCATATTTGGTGAAGGGCAATTGACATAACAAATAAGATTGCAACCATCGAAAAAAACATCCAGGAATACATAACAAGGTAGTGATTACACTCCCGTCGGACGGACAAAATTCGACCACTACCCGAGTGCAAAACAATAATGTAACCAGTGAACCGGTTCCGGTGCTGCCTAGACCTGAGACAACGCGCAATCGCGGTTGGAAAATGCCACTGATCATGACGCAAACGCCGATCGGAAGTGGTACCAGCGCTTCAAGCAGATCACGGAACGAAGAACCATCCGAACTACAAACAGATGATCAGAGTGACTCTCAGCTTTCCCCAGAAAGTGAGGCTAGGAAATTGTCTCAAGGTAAGCACAAAAACGAAAACAACATTACCATGCATAATCAAGAAAAATTGGATGAAAATGAAAGCAACGACCATAATTGGACGCTTGTCGAAAAAAAGGGCAAGAAGTCAAAGGCTCGAAACAGCATAACCCAATCACAGAAAATCTTCAGGCCAGAACCAATTAGAGGCACAAAACGGCAAGAAGCGACTGACACTATGCTGGTCGCTTCGTCCAGGGCTTGGTTATTCATATCTGGATACCACTCTAACGTCACCGCTGCCGATATGAAGCACCACCTAAAAAATACGTTCCAAATGGATACAGACTGTGAAAAACTAAAAACAAAAAAAGACCACATAAAGAGTTCTTTTAAGGTCGGAGTACACGCCGAATATATAGATACTTTTCTAAACCCCAATGCCTGGCAGTTTGGTATTATGGTAAACCATTTTCGAAACCTGCGACGACGCTTTCCAATGGAAGCCGAAGAACGGAGGATGGCCAAAACAATGCAGTGAGTGGACCTCGCCCTGTTCATGATCTGAATGTTTTTTATCTAAATATCAGATCAATAAGGAACAAGATAGAAGAGTTAGAAGTATTTCTCGCTGAGAAAGAAAATAGTAAGAACTATAGTGTGGTATGCTTGACCGAACACCATTTAAGAAGGGAAGAGGTAGACGTAATGAAGATTGAGAACTTTGAGGTCTCATCATATTTTGCAAGAAGCCAAATGGGGCATGGAGGTGGCATGATACTGATCAGGTCAGGGATAAATGGTGAAAGCATAAAAGCCATAGTAGATATGTCACTGGAATATCATTGCGAACTAGCAGCTGTAGAACTAAAACTTTTTAAAACAATAATCTTAAGTGTATATAGGGCTCCTGATGGAGATTTTAATCTGTTTATGAGTACTATTTTAAGTGTATTTGAGTATTTGTTTGCACATAGAAGTAGTTATAAGTTTTTGATTCTGAACGGGGATTTTAATATTTTATTTAACACAAATAACCAAAGAAAAAAAATATTTTATTGATCTGCTTAGTGAATTCGATATGCATCAACTTATATTTGAAAAAACAAATAGTGTTAATTGTATTGATAACATTTTTATTAATTTTGGAAGCATTCTGAACTACAGCACCAGTGTGTATGACCCTTTCCTGTCAGACCATCTTTCAATAGTTTCTTATCCGTAATTCTGAAGGCCATGAAGGATTGTTTTCCTGTTAAGCAAAGAAGGGGTCAACGACATAAAACAAAAATACAGTGGTTTAACGAGGATATCAAAAATATGAGAGAAAATTTAAATTTCTTAGTAGATCTACATAAAAATAGACCCTCAGCAGAACTCAAACAAATAACAATAGACTGTAAAAAGGAATATAGAAAGAAAATAAGACAGGCAAAAAAATCTGCCTACACAAACTACATCATGTCATCTTCAAGTGTGGTCAGGACTTCATGGGAGGTTGTAAACCTGTTCAGGGGTGTTGCCAGAGGTGCAGAGGGTGAGCAGAGTCTTAAGGCTGATGACTTTAATGCATTTTTGCTGGCATTGTGGACGGGTTTCTGACTCAGATTCCAGAGAGTTATCGGGAGCCAGGGCACTACCTACAAACACCAGATATCAACAGACCCACTTTTGCTTTTAGAGAAGTTACTTTCATAGATGTAAGAGATGCTATAGAATCCTTAAAAAATAAACATAGTAGGGATATGTATGATATGAATGTTCCCCTCCTGAAGTCACTTAGGAATGTCTTGTTGGTTCCTTTGACAAAGCTGCTCAACCTGAGTATTAAAAGCAGTACGTTTCCTTCGTGCCTTAAGAATGCTAAAGTGGTACCGATATATAAAAAGGGTGACAGGTCTAACCCTAACAATTACCGTCCCATATCCTTAGTACCTGTCTTGTCTAAGGTCTTTGAAATTCTTCTAAAAAACCAACTGTATAACTACTTTAATGATAACAATCTTTTCACTGACAGTCAGTTTGGATTTTTACCAAACAAATCAACCACACTTGCTGTGCTGAACCTTCTTGAATATGTGGCGGGGGCGTTCGAGGGGGGACAGTATGTCAGTGCTACATTCTGTGACCTCTCGAAGGCCTTCGACTGCGTGTCCCATGGGATTTTGCTGCAAAAGTTATCCCACTATGGTCTTGATGCTGGGAGTGTGCACTTGATGCGT
The DNA here is from genome assembly GCA_016904865.1 of Pissodes strobi. Classification (NCBI taxonomy): domain Eukaryota; kingdom Metazoa; phylum Arthropoda; class Insecta; order Coleoptera; family Curculionidae; genus Pissodes; species Pissodes strobi. The sequence continues at coordinate 5,707 of JAEQML010075953.1, forward strand.
GCTTATCTTGGGGGTAGGCAACAGAAAACTTTTTATAATGGCAGGATTTCTGAGAACTGGGCAGAGCTTGAGCATGGTGTGCCGCAGGGCTCTGTACTGGGTCCATTGCTCTTCCTTATATATATATCAATGATGTAAATAATGCATCTCCAGGTTCAAAAATTCTGTTGTTTGCTGATGACACATCACTGATTGGGAGAGATGAAAATCAGGAGAGACTGAGAGAACGGATGGCCTCGAAATTGGATGATCTAAAGTGTTGGTTTCATGCGAACAAACTATTCATGAATGATTCGAAGACCATGAGTGTGACCTTGGGGCTGCGTAATATTGGGGGGGGGGAGAATCCTGAGGGGGTGAGGTTCCTGGGAGTTTACTTGGATCCTAAGTTAACTTTTGAGTTCCATGTGGATCAAATGGCTCAGCGCCTTACTAAAGGTATATTTCTTTTAAGAAATTTGGCTCGGGTACTTCCGGGAAACTCACTGCTTCAGGCATATCATGGAGTTTTTCAGTCCACGGCGGTGTACGCCATCTTAACTTGGGGACACTCCGCCCACCTGAAACGTGTTTTCGCATTGCAGAGGAGGGCCGTACGCATTGTTGCTGGGTTGGAATATAGAGATGATGTTAGGCAGAGTTTTGTTGATCTGAGAATCATGACAGTACCATGTAAATATATATTTGAAAATCTAATGTACTGTCACAAAAATCGTGAGTCATATCAGGCTAATGGTCTTTTCCACAATTATCAGACAAGGCAAGCTGATGATGTCAGGGTGGATTTTCACAGGTTGGGTAGATCACGGATATCCGTAAATTACTATGGCCCGGTGCTATACAACAAATTGCCCAGGCATGTGAGACTTCTCTCTGATATGAAATTTTGCAAAACTATCAAGGAGCATTTGCTGACTAGCGCTTACTACAGTAATGAGGAATTCCTACAGTCAGAAAATGTGCTGTGAAAATATGTGCATGTTTTGATTTTTTAGTAACTCTTGAGTACAGCCTTTCTAGAAGGTAGCTCTTGAGCATTTTATATTTTTATGACATAAGTAAGAATACTTTGTATTTGAGTACTCGAATAAATATTTTGAATTTGAATTTGAAAACTACGGAGAATCTCGAGCGATTGCTTTGGATATTTCGAAGGCATTTTACCGAGTTTGGCATGATGGATTGCGCTCAACAAACTGCCGTCCTTCGGATTGCCAGCGACTCTGCAGCTGGCTTGCCAGTTTCCTTAAGAATCGATCTCTGCACGTTGCGATTGATGGACACTTCTTAATGACCTGCTGACTGAAATCAATAATCTTGTTTACAGTTTTGCAGATGCTAGTACCCTTATCTCCCAATTTAGATCAGACGAACCTTTACCAGCGACTGAGACTTATTATCGGAGATAGGAGCAGATTACATTTAATCAAGATCTGGAGAAAGTTCTAACTTGGGGCAACATAAAAAATATGGTCCAGTTCAATGCAGCAAAAACTCAAGCAGACACGTTTACCAAGAAAGCTAATACGGCAGGCCCTGACATCATTACGGCAGGATCGACCATTGCTTCATCCTCGCCAATCGGACTACCGTGTGTCTCGGTCAACAGCAATATGTCTTGGCGCGACCACTGTATGTACCGCAACAGCTGCTCTTGCTCTACAAAGTGCAAATAAGACCGTGCTATACATCTGGGGACCGAACACACACTAAGCACACCCTAAAGCGGCTGGATTCCATTCAGATGAGTGACCAAGGATATGCCTGTTTTACAGATATTTTCACAACAGGCGTTCTCAGGATTTGGCCCGCGTCATCCCGCCCTCAGCCTGTCAGACGGCAAGAGCGCATTCGTTCGTTGTACAACTGGAAACACCTAGAACGTCGCTTTACAAGGACTCCTTTGTCTGGCGCACTGCCAGGACACATTTCTCCCTAATGACAACCTACATCTATTCAAGAACCGTGTCAATCAACATCTTCGTACACACAACGCTCGTCGAGTGTCATAGGATCTCCCTTTAGCGCGTGTGTGCCACTACCATAAAAAAATAATAATAATGCAGGATGACCTAAAAATGGATATATATTCTTATAATGCACATAAACTTAGATCCGTTTAACTAGTTACCAATTCTGATATGTTGTGACCAGAAAAAGCAATATTAGAATAAAAATATTTGACCCATTTTTCGAGGCACCCCGTATAGCAACAGGAACATGGGTGTATTAAACATTGCTTCTTCTATTCTTAAGAATATCATATCATAATCTAGAACAATTTAACTAGATCTAAATGCTTAAATGCATTAAACATTAAGATCCATTTTTAGAATATCCTGTACAATAACACATACCTAGGGGTTCGCGAGACCGAGACCTGGCAAGTCTCGGTCTTGGTCTCGAAGAAAAAATTTAGTCTCGGGTCTCGAAGTTCGAGACCGAGACTACCTTGGTCTCGGTCTTGTCTCGGTTTGGTCTCGGTCTCGGTTTGAGCAAATAAAAAGTAATTAAATAGTTTACTGTTTTATTTCGTTAATAACACAAATGTTACTTCGGAATGTTAAATCAAATGAAACTTCTAATAAGTGTCTTTTGTGTATCAGTTCTTGGTGTAGATGTGATATTAGGGATAAACTTTTTAAATAATTTTCCTTTTTTTGTTTGCAACAGTTGTTTGTATAATAATAGTTAACTTAAATAGGTACCTAATAATATTTTAATATATTTCATGTTAGTTTCTAAATTGCTGTTTTGATATAAAAATGCTTACCTCTAATGTAGGTAGGTATACAAGTAGTGATAGGGATTTTTAAGTATGTACACATAAAAACTAGGTACCGATTTATATCAATTTTATTGTCAAAATCAAGGCTTTTTCTTCTTATTTTTTCATTTCTTATCAGTTGTAGCGTAGCCTAGCCATACAAAGTGATGTCATTTTCAAACATTCTGTATTATATGGAAACATTTATTTTGAACACTTAAAATTTACGGTATATAGGGTGTCGCGAAATTAGTGGACGAAACTATGTTGTGGTTTGGAACCTTTGGCAACATGCACTAAAACGGAGTTTTATCCACAATACCGAAACAGAATTATTGCACTCGACGCGCGTTTCGCTAACCATGTTAGCATCATCAGGAGATGATTAAAACTGTTTTAATCAACTCGGTTTTAGTAGTAGTAGACGAAACATTAACCATGTATTTATCGGTCAAAAATAACTAAAATTTTTCTTATAAATATATATCGGGAAGGGGGCTAGAGCCTCTTAAAAATGGGCCCCTGAATATGGTTTTCTTAAATTATTTCCGAAACGGTGTAAAATAGAGTTTTAAAATTTTGTGATTCTACTAACTTTAATATTCTGAATTTAAAAATGGAATTAAAAATAAAAAATTTGTCAGGTGCGAACATTTTAGGGGGTGAATCTAAAAATTAACTTTTTTTGGACTAACTTTTTATATATTTTTTCTTCAAATTTTGAAAATTTGAATTTTTTTTTCGCAAAAAAGTGGCTCTTAGTTTGCTTCGCTAGAACGCAGCGTTTTTGAGAAAAACGGATTTTAAAGTATACTGACTGCCAAAAACGGATGTAAAATGAAGGTTATAATTTTTGATATTCCCCAAAAATTCCTTTTGATGTTACAAAATTTCATATTATTATAAAATAGTAGAAACACTTGTTCCAGAAAAAAGTTAGACACACCCGTTTTTGGCAGTCGGAATACATTTATAATCTGTTTTTCTCAAAACCCTGCGTCCTAATGATACGAAATAAAAGGCACTTTTTCACCCAAAAAAATAAAATTTTCAAAATTTGTAAAGAAAATAAAAAAATAACCCACAAAAAAGTTGACGTTAATTTTTTATAAAATTTTCTCTTTCTTATTCCATTTCCGAATTCTAAATATTAAACTTAGTGTACTTAGGGGAATTCCAAAATTTTAAAACTCTATTTTACACAATTTTGGAAGTAATTAGAAAAAAACAACATTTTTAGGGGCCCACCTTTAAGAGGCCCTAGCTCCCGTAGGGGGCGTTTCCCGATATATGTTTATAGAAAAAATTTAAGGTATTTTTAACTACAGGGCTAATGCTTCGTCCACTAATTTTGCGACACTCTGTATAGGTATACGGTATATACTGTATAGTGGACATGGACAAAGGTCGCCATTCATCTCTTAATATACTAATCTAACACGGTGGTACCAGAAGCAGATGTCCAGTTGTTTTAATGGATACGCGATGTTGTATTACCTTGTAGATATTACGAAAAATGTGAACTCATAGCTGTTTATTGCTTGGAAATGGCTCAAAATAAGTTATCTACATAATTACATATTATGTACATAACAGTATAACCTTTCTTCTAGAATCTTAAAAAGAAACAGCCCAATTTAAAATAAACAAGCGTTATGCCCGGATTTGCACGATTTTTCAATTTTTTAGTTCATTGGACCCCATTGGCATAAATTGCCAATAACATACATAAAAATTTATTTTTTTCACAAAAATAAGTTTTGAAAATTCAACAAATAACAATATTTTTCGAGACCGAGAGTCTCCGTTACCTTGGTCTCGGTCTCGATAAGTAAGTCTCGGTCTCGATTCTAATTTCCAGATATCGGTCTCGTTTTCGAGACCGAGACAAGACCGGGACCGAGACCATAGTCTCGCGAACCCCTACACATACCTATGTCCGATGCAGAAATTCCCTTTTGTTCTCAGGAATATCATATCAAAAATTTTATTTAGTGCTTAGCCACCAGGTAAAAACAATGCTCATGATACTAAAAGACAGGCTCGATATTGTTTATCTACATGTAGACAGCTGCAAAATAATGTTATACTTTCTTCATTAATGCAGCAATGAAATTACGTACTGCTTCTCCACAGATCCTTAGTCTGTGGTTACACATATAATAGAATAGGCTGTTAACTTAGTTTCACCTTGTATTATTCATATGACTAGGAACAGTGCATGATATGGCTAAAATGTGATATTAAATCGGAAATAGTTAACCACCCTATATAATACTTAATATTATGAATAAAGAAAAAAGTCAAAAACGTCTGGGCAAAATTGTTGCTCTAAATGTAAAGCCTCTTTGAAAATTTAAATTGGACGCTTTTCCTCAAATTAACGGAATGAATTCAAATTTGATTTTGCACCTAATTTCTAGAAATTCTCATTGGCTCTGAAGAAGACAATGCAATACGCAATAAGCAGGTATGTCACCTTGTAATTTAGAACTTACTTGTAAATGCCGGAAATCTTGTGTGCCTTACTTCATTTGAACCGATTTACATGTTAATAATAATATTCATCAACCAATTTTTATAATAAATCATAAAATCCTAACAGCATTTTTTCATAGTTGTGCCAAACTGCCAAAGAAATGAAAATTACATTTATAATGTCCATATGACAATTATTATCAAAAATTAATGATAAGGTAGAAGACCCTAAGTTTGATTGGTAGCCTAAGAGTACGCTAAAATTTACTGGTAACGAACGACATTTCTTTATTTCTTATTTCTTTTTATGCAAATAAGTAGATTTCCCACTTAACCGCAAGAACTGTCAAAACATCATTTGCAATCTGTAAGACTGTAAAGAGCCAAGGACGAACAGCTGATTTATTTTAAGAATTGTTTCAACAATTTGTTAAAACAAAAATAAATAAAAATTTTAATTTAATTTTAATCGTTCAAAAATTAAATGAAGCCTCGAAACAAAACCCAGGGAGAAAACGTTCAAATAAAATAATAAGTTTATTTTAATTAACAAAAATTGTAAACAAATTGAAGTTTCTTTCACGAAGGCCAAAACAAAAATAAAATGAGGGATGATTATTTTACCTAAAGGACGCTTAAGCCAAAAGCATTTAAACTCGTTCCACACAAAATAAAAAAATATATAAATATTAATAAAGCCACTTACCAGTAAAGTGACTTTCATCATAAGGCCGGAAGGCTAACCTCACTCGAATATGAGGTCCGATTCTAAACACCCGGGAAAATCGTACGTTAATAATTTTAGACTGCATGTTATCGCGATACTCGAAAAACTAACATCAAGAAATAGCCATACGAAATCGCCAGGCTAACAACCCCAGGTTCTCCAACTATTGTCTATTAGATCCTCATTGGCCAAGGGGCGGGCCTAATAAAACTTTTCTAAGTTCAGCGAATTAAAATAAAAGAACATCTGACCATATAAGGATCGAACATTTTAGAACACCTGTGTGATCTAAAATTCCAAGCCTGGTATGGAAAAATACCAAAAATCGTCGGAGAGATAGGAAAATGAAACCAATTAGAACTCGACTCGTGTTTTCGCCGAAATCAGGGCACATGACGTAACATCGCACGTGAACCGATGCAGGTGTTCATATTCCAGACTTTTCTGGGGGACAAAATGAGTAAAAATCCTGCTATAAAAGCATGACCATATCGAAGAAAAATCAGTCTTATTCTCCACTCCAGTTGCAGTAGGTCACTATGGCCAAATCCAAAATTTTATAAGAAATTTCAGTTGTAGCGGGTCGCTATGCTGGAAAATTATTTAAAAAGTTTAAAATCTTAAATTTCTAGTCGGTACTTAGATGTTATCAAACTGAAAGTAGTGCCTTTCAGTTCAAAGGCTCGTGGAAATAACTAAGTAAATTCATGTCGACGGTTCGAAAAGTGAAATAACGTGGTGGATCTTCGTCATTCGTCGAGGGATAAGATGGTCAAACACGAGCAAGGGAGGCTTCGATGGTAGGTTCTGAGTTAACATTAAGCGATAGGCAGTAAGTTTAGTTTTAAGTCATAATGTGTAAAGTGCTGATGGATTTGAAAACATTTATCGTTGTCTGCCTGCGAGAAATTCATAAGTATTTCAGTGCTCGAGTTAGACAGTAAATTTAGTCTTAAAGCATAATGTGTAGATTGCATGTATATTTGAAACATTTATCGTTGCCTGTTGGCAAGAAATTCATAGTATTTCAGTAAAACATTTCAGTGCTTAGGTCAGACAGTAAATTTAGTTTTAACTCGTGTAGATTGCTTGTATATTTGAAAACATTTATCGTTGCCTGTTGGCAAGAAATTTATGAGTATTTCAGTAAAACATTTCAGGGCTCAAGTTAGACAGTACATTTAGTTTTAAATCATAATGTGTAGATTGCTTGTATAATTGAAAACAGTTATCGTTGCCTGGCAAGAAATTCATGAGTATTTCAGTAAAACAATTCAGTGCTCAAGTTAGATAGTAAGTTTAATTTAAATGATGAGGCATAGAGTGCCTGTATTGGAAAACATTTATTGCAGCAGTATTCGATAATTAAAAGAGTATCCCATTAAATAATTAGTGTTATCATACTTTGTATTTTATTTAATTAATTCACTGCCAACAAGAATAGTGCTTATTGAAATTATTTTATTATTCCATAATTGTTGACTGGCTAGTAAAATATAATATTCTAGGAAAGTTGATACACTGAAAAAAAATGCACAGTGTCTAATTAATAATACTAGTGTCATTTTTGTAATGTGCAAGGTCTGATTGTCTGGCGCTGCAGATACGAAGTCGTATTAAAAAATAAGCGAATAAATTAAGCCACTATAAAAAAGCTCCCTTTCAATTATTTTATTTAAACATCACTGATGTGGCTTATATTCATTTAATTATATTTAATATACCTGAGAATAGAAATTAAGTACTGGTGAGGCATAAATTGGTTTTCAACTAGGTTGCGAAATATGGGTGGTATACGTGAATTATTTTACGACAAAATAGGGTGTCAGCACACTGGTACTGCGAACCCGGTTATAGCTAATGAACAGGAGATGAAGAAAAGGCCGAGTACACAGTAAGTAAAGGGTAAATCGGCGTTC
>JAEQML010075954.1:0-13597 GCA_016904865.1 Pissodes strobi
CCATAGGATCTACCTTTAGTGTGTGTGCCACTGCCATAAAAAAAAAAAAAAAAAAAGACCGTATTTTACTATTTTTGCGCGAAGTAAAAACTTTTGTCAAGCATGTCTTTGTCGAAAATCGTTATTTTTAGTCCGTTCGTCCTATATAATTCTTGGGATCTCTATCGGTGTATGTATGTAGATTGTTGATGTACACAATAACATGTGAATATTCTACTACTCAAATAGATATTCGAATTATTCCACTATTCGACTATTCGAATAAAATACCAAACGACTATTTGAATACTTATATATTTTAAACATTCCGAGTTCTAATTTGAAGCTATACAAACTTATTCCTTTCGTACTTTTCTTTTTGGAAAGCCTTATATGTAATGATTATTAGTTTTTGGCAAATCTGTACGGTGAAGTATCTAAAAGTAAACAAATAAAATACACACAAATACCAGTTTTGGCTAATAAATTCGCATACAAATAAAAAAAAAATATAGAGATATGTATAATCTAATATTCATCTTTATTCTTCAGGAATTACCAAATTTTTATATTGGAGAGTTAAGGTTAAGGTGCCTCTCTGATATTTCTTTTTTTACAACTGAAAACTGAGAAATTCAAAATATGTTAGCCTTATAGCTTCCAACTTCTTACATGACTAAAATTATAAATATATATTAAATATATACCGGGTGTCACTTTTGTTAATACCAAAGATAGAATTTTTGATATTTTTTATAAAATAATTCAATAAAAAGTTTAAAAAATATTGTTTACTTTTTCTTCAGCGAAATTTGTAAAATTATATTTAAATAATTAGTATTTGCAATTTTACGTTTTACTAATATCGCTAAGGTCTGGGGAAAATCTTTACTAATATTTCAAATGGAAGTACTAAATACTAAATAGATATAAAAAAGTATATTCGTTTAGCTATCTTCAAACAATTCAATATTTTATAAAAATTACAAATACTTACTTCAAAATAATTGAATGGTTGGAATTTGGAAAAAAAGATAAGATGTGGTTAATTTTTGAGAAAAGGTCTGTTGTTTTCGAGTTAGATGCATTGCTTTGTTGTACTCCGCATTATTGTGTTAAATTTCAAAGGTATTTTTAAGGTTTTAAACTCTAAATTTGTATGGAAGGTAGCAGTGATGGTGCCCCAATTAGTGAACAGAAGGATGGTCGACAATTTGGCCTAGGTTTGACAAAAACCAGGCGTTTTTCTGCTGGTTCAATGAGTCAATTAACCAAAAACGAAATGGAAAACATCATTGGAATTCAGAAGGTAAACACTCTTGCTGATAAGGAGAGTCTATGTACCGCTGATAAAGGAAATGTGCATTTACAGGGGTCATTTAACAAGAATGATAGCATATCAAGTGATTTAGTGACAAATGAAAATGACACTTTAAAGGGTTATTTTAATAAGTCTAAATCTGAAAGTTTTGAGGATCCCAATGAGATATTTAAACCTAAAACTTCAGTAAGTCGGACACCACCTACAAATAAAGCAGAAAACATGCAAAATAAAACTGTGGAAGACGAAAACAAAAAACCTGAAACATTAGGTAAAAGAAGTAGATCTATTGGTACCCCAGAATCGGAAGTAACACTAAAGAGACAATGTGACAGAAACATATCGCTTATTTCCCCCAAACATATCCAAACTGAAAATACTATTGCACAAAATGAACAATATGATTGGCAAATGGATAAAGTATTGTTGGATGTTTTTTCAGCTTTGGAAGAAATTTCGGCTATGGCAAATCGGAATAATGACAACATATCAAAAGATGGCCAGAATTGTCTGAATAATGCTAGCTATAAAATACATAAATCCCTAACAGTATTAATTTATAAAATTGGAATTTTAGAAAAAGAAAATCTTTCCCTAAAGCACCAGCTACAAGATACAAGTAATTTAAACAAGGCCTTTGATACCGAGACGCAAATTGAAATAAACTCGAATACAGAAGACAAGTCAAAAAACATAAACACTAAGACATATGCCAGTGTTAGTTCTTTAAACACAAATAGCAAGTCACAAAGGAATACAGAAGAGACAGAAGTTACATGGACAACTCCAAAAGTACAAAAAAAACTCGAAACTCTAATAACAATCGACAAAATTACCGATCCTACCGCAACAATGAAACAGCTGAAACAAAATATTTCACCAAAAGATTTAAGTGGTGGTTTTAAAAACGTTAGGCACCTAAAAAGTGGTGCGGTTATACTAGAAAGTTACGATAAAGACCAACAAGAAAGACTGAAACTTGCCCTTAAAGAAAAAAACAATATACAAATCAAAGAGACACAAAATACTGATCCAATGTTCATGGTGACAGGTATAAGAAAAGGGTTGCCAGATAAAGAATTTTTAGAAGATATTGTTCATTTAAATGAAGAAATAGAAACAGATTTGGGATATCCAGTAGCGGATAAAATTAAAATTGTTACAAAAAGGACTTGTAAAAATCCAAGCAAGGAGAATTGGATTCTTCAGGCGTCACCAGATGTCGCTAAATGGTTCCTCAAGAAGCAACAAATTAATTTGGATTTGATGAAAGTTTATGTTAAGGAACATTTTAATTTGGCACTTTGTTTTAATTGTTCTGGATTTGGACATGTTGCCAAACACTGTAGAGAAAAACAATGCTGTCATAAATGTGGTGAAGAACATCACGGCAAAGACTGCATCAGCAAGGCTCTACTGTGTCCAAATTGTACCAAATTGAAGCTGAAGCCAGAAGCGAGCCGACACTCAGCAAGAGATGTGCAGTGTCCTGTATACCAAAGAAGATTGGGACAATATCAAAGTAGTATAAATTACACCCATGATCAGTCGGATAATTTTTTACAAAAAATTAATTAGAGGAGAACAATATTTACACAAAAAGCATTATTCATCAGAATGTACAATCCATGGGGAACGCAGTTGACCGAATCAATGACATGCTAAATGAACACAAAAGCTGTGAAATATTATGCATTACAGAACATTGGAAGTCTGAAGACCAATTACGAAATTTACGATTAAATAATTTCAATCTAACATCGATGTTCTGCAGAGAAGAAAGAAGACATGGTGGGTCAGCAGTTTATTGTAAAAACAGTCTGAAGTGTAAACCCCGACAAAAATTAAATAATCTATCAATAAGTGGTGCGTTTGAATGTGCAGTCGTGGAGTGTATTTTTGGAAAAGTGCAAATAATAATTGTGTCTGTATATAGGCCTCCTGCGGGGGATATGAAGGTATTTATGGTTCAACTTGAGCAACTATTGTTGTATATATTTGAGGAAAATGGGCTGGTATTTGTGTCGGGAGATTTTAATATTGAAATGCTAATAGACAATGAAGGGAAAGCCAACTTATTGTCTCTAATGAGCTCTTTTAAACTTGTGCCTACCATAAACGAAAATACCAGAATTACAGATACCTCTGCCAGTTGCATAGATAACATATTTACAAATTCAGAATTTATAAGAGCGCATGTGTTTGAAAACTATATTTCAGATCATACAGCACAGGAAGTGGTTTTTAAAGTTAAGCACACAGAAGAAAGGTATTTAAATTACAAACGCATGTTTTCAGGTAAAGACAAAGGTAACTTTATGTGTAGCTTACATGACCAAAACTGGTTAGAGGTATATAGTATAGAAAAATGTAATGTAAATGCACAATGGGATACATTTATGAATATTTTTAGGAACTTATTTAATCAGAGCTTTCCCCGCAAATTAGTTAATAGAAAACAAAAATCTAAATTGTACAAAGATGTAAAGGTTATAGAGTGTAAGCGTAGATTAGACATTTTATTAACTTTTTCCAGACATGACCGCTCATATAAAGAAATGTATAACAAAGAAAAAAAGACATATGATAGTTTATTGATTAAGGCTCGTAAAACTCGTTATGAAAATAGGATTAAGAACTCGGACAATAAATCAAAATGCATGTGGACTATCTACAAAGAGATAACTGGAAAAGACACGAACTTTGACATAAAGGTGGAAGGAGAGCCTGAACATATTGCTAATAAGTACAATGACTTTTTACTTTCAATAGTGCCTAACTTATTAAGTAAACTAATTCAAATTCCTTTTAGCTGTAGCATTAGTGAGAATATAAGTTACATGTTCCTGAACCCTGTAACGCCGGAGGAAATTTGTGATATAGCGGGGAAATTAAAAAATAAAAACAGTAGTGGAATTGATGAAATTCCGACAAGCATAATTAAAATGGCGGCTAGCGAACTGCAAAATATTCTGTGCTATGTTATAAATAATTCCTTTCAGTTTGGGGTATTTCCCGAAAAATTAAAAATCGCTTTGATTAAACCTTTACATAAAAAAGGGGACACTGAAGTACTGGACAATTATAGGCCAATAAGTTTACTACCAGGTTTTTCAAAAATATTTGAGTTGGCAATGAGCTCCAGATTAGTAGATTTCCTAAATCAATGTGATTTATTTAGTAATTGTCAACATGGCTTCTTAAAAGGAAAATCAACACAAACTGCCATCTTTGATTTTATGAAACACATTTTAACACACCTTGAAAGTGGAGAATTGGCACTGGGAATGCTTCTAGATTTATCTAAAGCCTATGATTGTCTGGATAGGGAATTGCTCTTAGAAAAATTGAACAAATATGGTATAAGAGGAAATGTAAAACTCTGGCTAGCATCATATTTAGATAATAGGAAACAGATGGTAACGGTTACAAAAAAAGGAAAAAATGGTACATCAAAGATGTTATCAAGTAATATAGGAATAGCCCAAGGAAGCATATTGGGCCCGATTCTGTTTATATTGTTTGTGAATGATTTGTATCTTTTAATGAATGCTTCTAGCCAACATATTGTAAAATACGCCGACGATACAAATTTAATTATCGGAGGTAAAAATCTGCAAGATCTAACTTTAAAGGCTGAAGAATTTTTTAATTTGGTTACGGACTGGTTCACATCAAATAAACTTATTTTAAATAAAGATAAAACAAATGTACTTTTGTTTCGAACAAAACAGTCTAAAGTAAAAAAACCATTACACATAGAGCTCGATAATAAAGAAGTAATTATAATGGATAATGCCAAATTTTTGGGCATACACATAAATGAAAATCTAGGTTGGTCATGTCATATAATTAGTTTAAGAAAAAAACTAAACTCCATTTGTTATGGCATTAGGGTTGTTGCCAAGTATATGAACGAAAATTCACTTAGAATATTATATTTTGCGAATTTTGAGTCGGTCCTTAAATATGGTATCATATTTTGGGGAAGAGACAGTATGATCCAAAGTGTTTTTGTCATTCAAAAAAGATTACTTAGAATTATTAAAAAAATGAATTATTTGGAAAGCTGTAGATTGGTTTTTAAAAGCCTTAAGGTAATGACGGTATATGGTGTCTATATATATGAGTGTTTAATGTTCTTTTTCAGAAATATGAACCTTTTTGATATCAAACGAAAACACGAGTATAATACTAGAACATTGGATGTTGGGTGTGAGGCGCATAGGCTTTCACTAACCGAAAAATTTCCCCACTATATGTGCATAAAATTGTTTAACTGTCTCCCAGGCAGAATAAAGTGTATTTCCTCTCAAAGGTTATTTAAAATAGAAATTAAAAAATTGTTAATAAACTTAGAACCCTATAGTTTAGGAGAGTTTTGTCCAGATATGTAAAACTGTGTTACTTTTTTGACGTCATTTCATTTTGTGTTTGTAGTATCATGATTTGAAATAAAGCATTTGTTGTTGTTGTTTTGATATACTCAAATTTGAATGCATATAAAATATATGAAGCCTACAATATGAATTTGAAATTTCGGAGTTTATAGTCGCTATTTCTCAATAATTAAACAGTGAAAACCACATTTTGCTAGCTCTATTGGTTGATGTTTGGGACGCGGTTATTCGAAGGTCTGTTATTTTTAGTGCTTCGGTCTCGCCGAGACGAGACGAGACTATTGAGGTCTTGGTCTCGGTCTCGCAAAGTCTCGAGCCTTCGAGTCTCGTCTCGGTCTCGCCGAGACTAGACATTTTGTGGTCTCGGTTTTGGTCGCGGTCTCGCCGAGAGTCCTGTGCACGTCAAAAAAAAAATCTTTTTTTTTTGCACTTCAAAAAAAATTATCTTTTTTTTTTGAATACCGTCCCAAGAATCGGTATTATAAATTCGATCTATTTTGGGATATTACCACGTTAATGAATAATAATTAGATTCTTTGGGTTTTTTTAGATAAATAATTTTAATAACCTCACAAGTGTCGATTTTTCTTAAGCAAAATTAATTTAAGTCACAAAAAAATATTTATAGAGGGAAGGGAGGTTGGCAAGTAAAAAAGAGAGTAGTCACTGTAGTCAGAATAATCTGCTCCACATAATATTTTATATTTTCGAACGTAAACCTAAGAACCCTTTGATGAGGCTCATTCCTGAGCAAAAAATAAAAATGATTGTAAATAAACTTGACAGATTGCAGAAAGATTATTGGGTATTGGCTGCAAGTGCTGGATTAATTTTACTTAAAAACATACCTACCTATGTAAGTAAAATTCTTTTTTATAAGAAAAAATAAACTAAAGGCATATTATGTTGGGGTTTGGAACCTTCGGCAACATGCACTAAAACGGAGATTTATCCACAATACCGAAACAGAATTATTGCACTAGACGCGCGTTTCTCTAACCATGTTAGCATCATCAGGAGATGATTAATCATCTCCTGATGATGCTAACATAGTTAGCGAAACGCGCGTTGAGTGCAAAAATTCTGTTTGTATTGTGGATAAAGCTCAGTTTTAGTAAAGGCATATTAAAATAAAAAAAACACGCTCCTCTGGCTAGTCTATAGTTTTTAAGTAAATCCCCGGGTGGGTGAATTTGAAATTATTATAAACTATATAAGACCTGTTTTGAAAATATTTTTTTTCTGTTACTCATAAATACAAGTAACTAGTAAATTGTATATTAGATATGTACTGGGTGGCCAACTAAGAATGGCACTCGGCTATATCTCGAAAAGTAATTGTCGTAAAGACTTACGGTAAAAAAAAATTTTTAGTAAAGCGGCCAAGAAAAAATGTTGGAAATTATTTTTAAGTTTCCAAAATGGCCGCCAGGAGGCGGGAGGCGATAATAGCTATATTAAATTTTAAAACCCGTTTTTTGAAAAATTTTCTTAAATTAATGATAGTAGAATGCATTGCCATTTTAAATCCGAGATAAATTCGATTCTTTTTTGTTAAACACTTTTTGCTCTATCCCTTAAAGGAAAGTAGTGGGGGTGTTCGAAAATTTTCGGAAATAAATGTCAATAACTTCAAAATGGCTGAACGGATCTTAATAAGCTTGGGGTAGTTGAAAAGGGCTTTCCTTAGGCTATTAACCGTGCCTTTAGCGGGGTGATTGCGATTTCTTACCTGGCCGGTAGAGGGCACTTTATGACAAAACCGCAAATAAATCAGATTTTCTCATAAAATTTAAATGCAACGATACCACTTTTTTTTTAAACAAAAGGCAGCCAAATGAGAGCCTAATACGTCAGTGAAAACCTTATCTCGATATCTCTTACCTAACCTAAAATATAAGTAAAAGAAAACAAAACTCGAAAAAAAATCGGATTTTGGGACAGTTTTTCGGTGGACCCGTTGCTATTAAATCCTAATTATCGATATTTTACCACACTATATATTATTTTACTGCTAAAATACCAACATAATATTTAAAATCTTAATAATAATTAATATTCATTCAATATGTGTCCACACAAAAGTCGAACTTATTAAAGAAAGCAAGTATGCTGTAGAAAATTAAATCGCAAAAAATATAATGGCGATACCTAAATGACAATCATATTAAGATTGCAGCTATTTATAGTATGTGGGATATGATATTTCTGGGGCTTTAGTTGAAAAAAAAATATGAATTTTACATCTGTAAAATTGTTTGATACGTTTCCTGCTTATTTTCAATGCAATGATAATTAGGGATGGCAACGATGCATCGATGTTTTTAAAACTTTATCACGATTTTGAGTCAATAATCTAATAAACTGGTTATTTTTAAGGAAAAAAGGTATTACTTGTTTGATATCGATAAACCGCCTGATTTTAAAAAAATTCAAACTTTAATCATTTACTTTATGGTATCTGCCAACAATGATATCTGCCAACGTTATTCGTGTACTAACCCAAGTAAGCTTGACCAATGACAAAAAATATTATTATTTAACAAATTAATATTTTAATTAAAAAATTACAAATTTGCAACAATAAAATAATATTATCAATAATAACAAATATTAGTTTTCGTTCTGCAAACAAGAAGTGTCAGGAGAACTTATGTGTAAGAATTAAAATGCAGATATTTTCGATACCTCTTATTCAGGCGAAATACGAAGAAAATCTTAATTTTACAGTTGTTTTTGACTGTTGCACCCTCTAGCGAGCATTTTGGAAACTCAATAATAGTTTCAGCGTTTTCCCTTAACCGGTTTTATCCAAAGCAACTAGTTTTTGAAATATAGCCGGCCATTCTTAGTTGGCCACCCGGTATGAGATATTTTGATGGCCTTATTTGTAAAAAATACATGAATTTTCCACCCGTAGAAAGTTCGTGCTTATTTTCAATGCAACGATAATGTAACTGTTGCCCCTAGCCTATTAGTTTCTTTAAAAAAATTCGAATTTTGTGTGGACAGAAGGGAAATATTCACTCATATTGACTGAATATTAATTATTATTGAGATTTTAAATATAATTTGATATTTTAGCAGTAAATTATTATATGGTGTGGTAATTAGGATTTAATAACAACGGGTCTTCCGAAAAAATTACCCAAAATCCTAATTTATTTCCAGCTTTGATTTCTTTGACTTATATTTTAGGTTAGGTAAGAGATATCGATATGCGGTTTTCACTGGCGTATTAGGCTCTCATTTGGCTGTCATTTGTTTTAAAAAAAGTGGTATCGTTGCATTTATTTTTTTTTTAGAAAATCCAATTTATTTGCGGTTATGTCAGAAAACGCCCTCTAGCGGCTAGGTAAGAAATCGCAATCACCCCACTCAAGGTACGGTTGATAGCCTAAGGCATGCTCTTTTCAACGACCCCAAGCTTATTAAGATCCGTTCAGCCATTTTGAAGTTACTGACATTTATTTCCGAAAATGTTCGAACACCCTCCACCACTTTCCTTTAAGGGATAGAGATTCAAATTTATCTCGGCTTTAAAATGGCAATGCATTCTACGATCTTTAATTTAAAAAAATTTTCCAAAAAGCGGGTTTTAAAATTTAAGATGACTAGTACGCCCCCTGGCGGCCATTTTGGAAACTTAAAAATAATTTCGAAGATTTTATCCTGGCCGCTTTACTTATGATTTTTTTTTACCGTAAGAAATTACGATAATTACTTTTCGAGATATAGCCGAGTGCCATTCTTAGTTGGCCACCCGGTACATACTTTCCTCATACTTTCCTAGGTTTCTTTGATTGTCGTGTACTTAAATATTTTTTATTTTTTGTACGTTACCTATAATTTAAAATAAACAAACTATTATTTTCGCACTATCTTACTTATAAATTATTTTTATTTCAACACTCGAGACTATCGAGACTGACGTGACGAGACTCTCGGTCTCGAACCTTGAAGTCTCGGTCTCGAGTTATAATTCCTAGTCTCGTCTCGGTATCGGTCTCGAATTTCGAGACGAGACAAGACGAGACGAGACCGAATCACTAGTTATTTTAATATACTGGAATTTGAACGCATATAAAAACATGAAACTTACAATATGAATTTTAAAATTTCGGAGCTTATAGAGTCGTTATTTTTCTATTGAACACTGAAAACCGCGTTATGATAGCTCTATTGGTTAGAAATGGAATTTAGAGTTACCCAATTATTACTAATACAGATATTTTTATCCGAGATAATGTTTGCACTCGACGCACGTTTTTCTAACTATGTTAGCCTCGGCTCTATCTCTTGATGAAGCTAACATGGATAGTGAACGCACGTCGTGTGCAAAAATTATGTTCGGTATTGTGGATAACACTGTGTCGTAGTTCATTTGCCGAATGTTCCAAACTCCAATTTAGTTACCTAATTATGAGAAAAGATCCTGTGTAAACCTTTAAAAAAAATGTCACTTCCGCTAAAAAACTGGAAGCGTTAGTCAATTGTTTTTATGTCAAAAAATTAGTTTTTCTCATTAAATCTTCAACCCAAATTTGGAATTTCTATCTCTGGTATTAACAAAATTAAGAATTGTAAAATGACTTCCTTGACACCCGGTATATCTTATTTTTAATACATGTGTGGTGTAAAATAAGCTTGTTTAATAAAGTAGCCCCCACCCAAAATTGAACATTTTCAGGTACTCCTCTGGTTTCTGGAACTCTCTTGTATTTTAGTCGGTTCCTGTGCAGATCCTTTTTAAGTTGTATAGAGAGTCGTTATCTTTTTTGTTTAAATCCTGAAATGTTCGCGTTATAAAATCCAAACTGTACTGCCACCCCAAGATAGAAAGTGTTTTCCTTGTATCATGGCTGCACCCGATTATTGCTTTCCTTCTCAAATTATCGAGGGACATTCGACTTTTAAAGTAAATTTACCGAATGGATTCGTTAAGTTGTTCTACGTCACTGGCGATCTCAGAAAAGCATTGGCAGATGTAATTTTCAAATCAAATTCATTAGCGGTTAGTTGGAGCGGCAGACTCGTCGAGAGAGAGAACAAAATGGTTCCCATTGGCGGCCTTCTTTGATGGCGCATTCTTTCTACGCGTAAGTGGCTTTCAGGCAGATATGTTCAATTTTATTTTTTTAACCGAACGTCTAGTTCGAGTTAAATCCACGTTAATCATGCGATAGAGCCGACGGAGTTGTGGCTAATTAACTTGCCTCCATTTTTGTTACTAATTTTAACCAAGTATGGAAGTAGACGCCTTTGACAATCACTTGTTAAGACATCCGCTACTAAAGTGCAATACATAGAATGCTTTGCTTGTAACGGTCTTGAATTTGTATTTTTTTATTACTCATTTTACAAATAATAAATAAGAGATATGTATTCAATAAACAACTTCCAATAAGGTTTCTAAATGGTATTATAATAACCTTCTATAGCCAGAAAGAGAGCTATTAAATACATCAATATCTTTTGGTGAAAGAAAATCGACAATTCGAAAAGGTCTATATAAATAAATAAGTCATACCATGCTATGTAGATTGAGTAATAATAGTAAATTTATTATAGGAAATCAAAATGATGCATTTTTTTTAATACACGCATAAGGGCAACTAATTTGAACTCCGATCAGTCGCTCATGGTAAATTAATTAGTGTTTAATACGCATCTATTAATGTAGTACTAGCATTGATGTATTCTGTCAAGACCAACGCTTTTTCACTATGCAACTAGTTCTCGAGAGAATGCCAATGACGTTATCTGATCTAGTAACATATGCTAAGAATTTGCCCTGTCGAAAGCCTTGGGAAAATCATTGCAGGCTCCGTTCATCTGATTGTCCTTCTTTAAACTTTCCAACTAGTTAAGCTGGTATGAGGCCAAGTTCACAGCAATAAATCCACTCAAACAGAATCTAACCTGAGTACTATATAAAATTCCCCGACAATTCTGAGTTGGTCAAACACAACACTGGAAATGTTCCCGATGGGATTGTATACACATTACTCTAAAATGTCTATACTATACAGGTATCACCAGATTTAAAATTATTTATTTATTTCATAATAGAAAACTAAAGATGATAATCATCACACAATGTTAATATTTTACCCAACAATAGAATTGAAACAACAAAAGATCATTCGCCGAGTTACAGGATTGAAGATAGAAGCACTTTCTCGAAACTGCAACGAGTTGCCATAAGAAAGCCGGTGAGGATGCGGAGATTGTTCTTACTCAGTGTTATAAGGTGCTTTGATCTTCCTGGGTGAGGAGGCCCTAGAAACATCTTTGATTGCCTTAACCCTGGAAGGCGTTCCCACGGACTGATCCATTTGGTTCGCTCTTGTAGGTGTGCGTTCCTATGTCACAGAAAGGTTCCGGTCCTAAAAGCAGAGTTTGTGCTCCTACTTTTGCCAATTGGTCTGTTTATTCGTTGCCTTCTATCCCTGATATTCATTGACGGGATAAGTTATTTTTTCCTAGTTCATTTAGCCTATCTAGGCATTCCCATACCATTCTGGAGCTGATTATTGTTGAGCTCAGCGCCATCAAGGCTGCTTGACGGTCTGAGAAGATGACATTTTCTTTCTTCCTATAGTTTCTGGCGAGATTGAACTGCGCACATCTTCCTATGGCGTTAATTTCCGCCTGGAATATGTCCGGGTATTTTCCCATTGCTTCGGAGAATTTGGTTCCTGGTCCAAATACTAATTCTTGCCTCATCTGTATACCATTTTATAGCACTTTGCTGTTATGTGAGAATACAAGTGATGTTCTTTTTCTATTCTTCTATACTTCTTATCACGACCGTGAAGTATTTTTGAAAATTGTATCTATTGACTATATCGTCTCTGGGGAGCCCAAGAAGTGGTATATGCTTTGTCGGGATGTTAACTCACTCTTTCTAAGCCATCCTCTTTCGCCCGCTCCCTCTCTTGTGCTTGTCTAGCTGCTCCCTCTACAACAATGTGTAGAGGTGGAAGGCCCACAATTACCTCGATTGCTGCAGTTGGATAAGTTTTCATTGCGCCCTGTAGCTTCCTCTTGACCGTATCAGGTGACATGTCCTGTACCAGGTATTTCCTAGCTCCTGCCCCGCTTAGGCCTTTCCTACGCGGGTCGTCTAGGCCACCAGGCTTTCCACGCTTGGGGAGTTTTTCACAGGACCTCGGTATTTTCCCGAGCTCTCGTCTCCCTTTTTTGGTGGCCTGCTTGAGGTATCTTCCCTCTTTTGGCTTTTGGTTCCAACCCGTAAACTTGTGGCGGTGCTTTCCCGCCTGTTATCTTTATTTTTGTGTTTGTGCTTACCCATAAGAATCCCACGAGTAGCTAGGGAAGTAAACGGTCCACTCCTACAGAGCCCCGCATGTAGGAGTAAGGAGGTATAGGGGTATAGGGTTTCCCCCCGGTGTTCCAAAGGGATCATTTGCGGCGTTGCATCGCCAACGTCACACAGCCGTTGGCACGATGCCTACCACCTTTGGTTTGGGTGTACTCCTCGGTAGTTGTCTTACGACATTAAGCCCCATCGTCGCGTCAAGGTCAGGCACTCAAATCCCCATCGGCCGAAGTCTATAAGGTATATTTTTGGAATTTTTATAGGTCTTTAGTCACTGTTTTATAAAGGTTGGTTTGATAATAGTAAGTTCACTCAAAGTTTACACTGCATTTTTAACTACTTGACAGATTTTACTTAAAAAATTATCTTTCTCAGAACAAATTTATCATAGCATCGACTTTGACTACTGCGGATATGAAACCCCCAAATTTCGCGACCATGTGATCAAACCAAGCTCAGGTTAGGGTTAGGAGAAAAGGATAGATTAGAACCTGAAAGCGACCACGTGATCAAGCCCAGGAGCTGATTTTAGGTGAAACACCAAGCCTCCCG